>CAUYTI010012353.1:0-18666 GCA_963575145.1 Galago senegalensis
AGCTATTTGTATCCGAATGTTTATTGCAGCCCAATTCATAATTGCCAGGTCATGGAAGAAGCCCAAGTGTCCATCGATCCACGAATGGATCAACAAACTGTGGTATATGTACACCATGGAATACTATGCAGCCATAAAGAAGGATGGAGACTTTATGTCCTTCATGTTCACATGGATGGAGCTGGAAAGTGTTCTTCTTAGTATCACAGGAATGGAAGAAAAAGTATCCAATGTACACAGCCCTATTATGAAATTAATTTATAGCTTTCATATGAAATCTATAACCTAATAATAGCCTAAGCATATGGGGAGGGGGGAATATTTGGGGAGGGGGGAATGGGTGGAGGGAGGGTGATTGGAGGGATCACTTCTATAGTTTATCTTATAAGGGTACAAGTGAATCTTTCTAAGAGTAGAATATGATTGTCTTAACACAATAACTAAGAAAATGACATGAAGGCTGTGTTAACCAGTTTGATGAAAATATTTCAAATTGTATATGAAAACACCACACTGTACCCCAGAATTGCATTAATGTACATAGTTATCATTTAATAAAAAAAATAAAAAATAATAAAAATAAAGTAAAAAAAAACTTCCCTTTAACTTTTCCCCTTTTAATTTTAGCATTAATAATATTATTGATTGATCTCATTAAGGTGACTCCCTGTCTGAGAACGTATTTATTTCATTTAAGTAATTTGAAGTTTATTTTTTATACTTTGCAAAAATATTTCCATGTGACTATTGAAAAAATAATTTTGTTGATAAAAAGGAAACATTTGAAGAAATTTGAGACCAACAGGGATATTAACCAGTAAAGTCATTCTCAAATTTTAGTATGCATATTGAATCAGGTAAAGTTGTTAACAATGGGTATAATGTTAGGATCTCACTTCTAGACACTGTGTTTCAATTGGCACACAGTAAAAACCTCTGTATTTTAAAATCTCTGTATTTTAAATAAACATAGCAATTGATTCTTTGACCTTTGTGCTTCTCAAAGTTCTTAGTTTGAACTAAAGAAGAAATTGTTATTTGAATGAATGTAAAGTGTTATATTTTAGATTCAAAATTAAGATGTGTTGTATAGCTACAACCTGCAAGAAGAAATGTAGTTTTTCACATCAAAGACTTCCAATGTAGGGCAATAATTAAAATTCCACTTAATATTTATTGTCTGAATAAATAATGTCTGGTGAAATGTCCTTACAGTCCAAGCCACCTCTGAAGATGGCAAACTGAAACCACTTCAGTTTCCCAGTTTTCCATTTATTAAGACTCTCTGATATGCAATTACAAAAAATTAATTTAAAATTAAGGTAACTATCTCTCAGTTTTTTAAAAAACTGATCCTTACTTTTTAAAATGCTAACTCTTTCTAAAAATCAACTTTTGCCCTTCTTACCTGGTAGTAACACTTCCCCATTTCTTTTAAGTGACCCTGTTTTGAGCAGTGTTAACACTTCAGGAAAATCTCCAGACATGTGTCATGTATCTTTTGGTCTACTTTAATAACAAAGCAGAGTCTCCTTGTTATCCTACTTGCTCAACCAATGTACTTTCTTGCCCCGTGTTTATACAGTACGTTCATTAGTGGTTTTTACTTGTCTAGTCTTTGGGGCCGTTAAACTAGAGTTTATTATCCTCCAGGTGATGAATCTTATTTACAAATTCATTGCAGATCATGTGTGGGCAGCGTGATTGCTGATCCTGCCTAACGAATACATTTAGTGTTTAATTTTTTTTTCTGTTGCTATTTTCTATTTTGAAGTGGGTAGACCAAAACCAATTAATTCTATTCCAGTTTCTCAGTACTTTGCTGCATGCTTCTTCTGTCACTACAGATGCTTATGACTCTTAATGTATGGCTTTAAATAACATCAATATTAGAGATGTGCTGATATTAAATTATATGCTCCTGATAACTACATCTTTCAGGTAAACCAGAGCTGCTAATTACTTTAAAAAAATTTAGATCACATGTTTATAATTTGAATTAATTTATCTTCTACAAAACTACTTATGATCAGATTGCTTTAATAATAATTGGTCATTGAATTAGAAATCTTTAAGAACATTTGAAAACATAACTCAAAGAATATAATACCTAGCTGAAAGCAGTTTTATTAGATGGAAGTTTTTAAAAATATATCTACGTATGCAATTAAGAAACAGACATGTAGGCTATTTTAGAGGCAGAAGTTAATAGATTTTCATAGTCCTTAGTAACTTGTCAGTCAAGAAGTAGAACCAAGTAGAAGAGGAACCTGGGATTTCTGAAGACCAACTTTTATTGAGGCTATCACAATATTCTAAAACTTCTGGTGATTTTTACAGTTTGTGATTGAGCGTTAACATTAGAATCAGTGTGTAGGAAGGTGAATTATATGAGCAGGTAAATATTTATGTAAATTTATCTTGACATAGCCAAAGCCCTAAAACCACAAGAATCTAATCCGTAGTAAAAGTATCTACATTCTTCTTTCATTTTAAAAAAAAATTGTGCACCAGTTCTATATCATAATATTAGATTAACGACACTTCAACAACTTCAACCTTAATATAATAACAGACAGCCAAGTACCAAAAACAAAAAAAACCCCACAATGTGATGTTAAATAGCACTAGATACTTGGAACATAGAGTAGTGAGTGTGATGCAAATGGATTTAAATATAACTATTTTTATATATATTTCTAGCACTATGCTAGGCATGCTTATATAGGTTATTTCATTTAATCTTTAATCTTATACATCTTTTGCAGATGAGAAAATAGTAATTTATTCCTAGCTTATTAGTGGTCTTGTTCTCAATTATATATGCCGCAGCAATAGTGGGTGTTGCCATCACTAGAATTATTAACACCAAAGCTGTGTAAGTACAGATGGGTGCTTGAACTAGATGAAGTCAAAATTCATCTAACTCTGAGATTCTATAAATTTATGTGATAGTGCTCTATGTTAGATAATGGAGAGCCTTATAACCCATGAAGTTAGGGCACGAAACCAGCAGGACCATAGAGTACAAGGCAGAAACTATATCCTGATATTCACAGATAGGCCACATTCACAGTCATCACTCTAGGCAACCATGGGGCTGATGATGAATACAAAATTGATTCTATGTCTGTGACGTTCCACATCACAGTAAAATAATCACCTAATAATGAAAACCTAAGAACTTACTGAAAAAGGAACCAACCCCAATTTTTTTAAATAGTTAGCTTAATACTCTCACCTACAGAATGAGCAGAGGTTAGAACATTCTAATTCTATTTTTCTGTAGGACACCAAAAATAGAAGCCGCTTGCATTGAAATAGTACTGTGACTAAGCCTAGCCTCACTGTTGCATGTTTCTAATTGCATGCACTTCAAGGTTTGAGTTTTTTTAGAAAGCTATTAAAAAGTAGGAAAGTAGGCCCTAAAGTATGACTTAGAGTTTACTTTTAAAAATTCAGCTACTTAAAATTCACTAGTATTTAAGGCAGTGTTATTTTTCACTTCTTTTCACTTTATTCCTTTTCATTTTTAGAAATAGTCATACAGATAACTTATACGGTCATGTGCATGGACTTAAAAAAAAAAATAACAACCTGGAAAGACAAAAAGATGGCCAGTTAAAAAAAAAACACAGAGGAGGGAAGAAAAAATATTTAATAAGTTTTGTCTTACTTTAATATTTTCTTTGGCTACTTTACATCGTAATTTGTGTTTGAATGAACTCCATTGGCAAAGAATTCTTAAGTGTTCTGCTCCAATGAATTGGGAAGAATGCTTGGTTTTCCTGCTTAATCTTTCAGATATATGTGCATACTCTCTGTAGTATAATTGCTTTTTTTGTGGGGCAAGTAGGTTCTTACAGTCAGTCCCTAATTTCTTATTCAAATTAATGTTAACTTTATTTTTTTATTGTGGTAAAATGTATATAACATAAAACGTACCATTTGAACCCTTCACATTTTGTACAATCCTCACTACCATCCAGCTCTAAAACTTTTTCATGCTTTTTAAAAACTCTTATTATTAGCGATATAGAAGTGAGTCCTTGCTGCAGCTTTTCTCAACTGATTTCCACAAGATAAATTTGCCAAAGACTTTCTAATTTAGACCCCATTTACCTGTATTTGCTACAACAGGTGCTAATAGGATGTGGTAGCTAAGGGAAGTGATAATATTAGAAAGTGGATGGACCAACCCAGCTCATGAGGAGGAATAAGATGGGTGTGAGCTCACAGATATTTTGAACTATCTGTAAAATTATGTGGTATATTTGAAATGAAAAATTTTAAACTCTTAAAGCTTACAGCTGTGAATTCTTGTAGTACTTCTTCAGAATATGAAATAGGGCACACAAGATATGAGTTTCCAGGATATTGGGGATAAAACTTGTGAAAATGTCAATTCCTTGTACATTAATTATTTGCATTAGCTGAATATATTACCATAGATATTGAATCTCCAAACCAGCTTCATACGGTTGTTCTCAAAACATGTGTGCAACATAAGGCCAAACTCATTCTTCCAGGAAATCTATTCATTCCCTAATTTAGTTTTCAATTGAGCCTGAACACATCTCAGGTGAAAATAAGATGATCCAGATATGTCAGTATCAATGTACATGTAGATAGTTCTTTTATTACAATTTGCGAAATACTTGCAAGCTGTCTCCATGAAGGATCACACATGGAGATAAATAATCAAGGTACAAGATGGCAAAGACCAGTCAAGTTGTGCAGTTTTGTGAAGTGATCCAGTACAGTTATGTTTTAAACATTAAGACAAACTGTTGGCGTAGTCAAAGGCAAGGTGCTGTAGCATGGCATTTTAGTGCAAATTATTTGATGTCCTAAAAGCTGTTTCTTGTTATTTCTTTCAGTCTAAAATGACTGATAACACTTCTGAAGTCACTTGCTTCCATTTGACTGGCATTTCATTAAAACATCCTAAGCTAAGATCCCTCTTTATTTCTTTATTAAGAACGGCAGCATCAAAACTGTCCATGACTGTGAGTTGTTTGTATTTATGTCTTTAAATTAACTACTTTTCAACTGTATTGAGAAAATCACTTGTGTTTTTCAATAACTTATTAGATTCTAAAAGAAACAGTTGTCAGAAATAAGTTTACAGTGACGATTGGCTGCTTCAATAGGTGTAAAATCAATGTGTAACTTTTATTTAAGAAAAGGGATCTGCCAAACTACCCACTGTTGCTTTAGTGACTGATTTTTGGTAGTGATGGTCTACTTAATACCAAAGGGAAAATTTTGTTCTTTAAAAAACAAGACACAGTACTCTATCACCAGGTCAAGTTTATCATGTACTGTGTAGACATTTTTTAGGAAGTAAGTTTTTTTCAACCTTCCTTCTTTATATGCCTTAATATTCTCCCTCAAATGATGTGGTCCCCTCTTCACTCTGTAAGTGAATCTATTTCAGAATCAAAGTTCACTGGGGGGGCCATTAATCAAGCTTATTTACCGTTAAGATGGAGAAATGACAAAGACTACAGAGGAAACTCATGGACCAACCAGGTAACTAGATGCTACTCTAACATAAACCACATAATGCGAACTTTTTTCACTCTTTACCCTTCACATTTTTCTTGAGGTCAATTTCGGGTACATCAAAAACAATGAAAACGGCATAAGCAGGAACAGTAGATACATAAGTTATAATAGAGTTATGTTGGTGTCGATCCTCATTTGGGGTGAAAGAACCATTGTTAGTTTGCAAATACTAAGAAAAAGTCGTATACGGTGTTTGGGTTCTTGTTCAGCACATCAAACATCGCAATGAGTTTGCAACATGGAAGGTTTTGGTGCAAATAAAAAATTGAGACATATAGTGCTTGTGAATAGTCAGAAAATAATTTAAAACTACCAAAGGCAAAGTAGTAACCGCCTGCATTTGAAAACAAAACTGTTGTGTTGAAGTGTAGCCAACTAGGCAAAAAACACATGGTTCCGGGGAACCCAGTCTACTGGATCAGTTATTCTGGGTCTACCTGAGGAAGGACAACGATGAGGGAAGCCATTTAAGAGCAGTTCTGCTTTCTGCCTCTTTTGTTCTTGCCAGGGTGCCCATTTTTAAAGTATTCAAACAAAGAACCACAAACCGCCAGTCACACCATAATACCAGCTTGTGTTTACATTTTCAGCTCTCCGGATCGTGATCCTATTCAGTGCACACAGAGCGAGTGCTCGTGTACACGCGCCCGTCCGCCATCAGGAGGACTGAAACTGTAAACACAAGCTGGTATTTTGGTGTGATCACGCTAATATGGCGGTTTGTGAGGTCAAGGGGTGGAAGGTGAATTATGGATCCAGAATTTCCTTGCTTTTGTCAGTTTAAGTCAGGCTGCTTACGCTGTAGCTGCTTTTCAAACTTACATAACTCAGCTATTTTAAAGAAATGGAGACACCTACCTTCAATAATTAGAGGGGTTATCCTGGAGAATTGTCTGCCCAAGAAGGTAGATGAAGCTCCTGTTTCTCAGAACCTTTCAAATTGGACCATGAAGGGCACGTGACAGCCTAGTTCAGAACATAATCATGAGTCGGTCACTGCAACAATTGTCAAGTAAAATAACCCCATGTCTTTATGGAACTTCTCATCTCAATAAGAAACCATTTAGGTGGCTTGTTTTATTATTAAATGCCCATTTAACCAAAAAAAAAAATGGTGCAAAAACTTTGAATTGTCCAGTGTACCTTACAGAAAAATGGACAAAAGTTTTATACCAAACTCACAATACTTTTCCTGCTTTGCTGTTGAAAAAAATTATCTTTGTTGTTTGACTACTAGTAGGTAATATCTCTTTAATCAAAGCTATACTAGATGGGACCTTCAAAATTATTTGGGTTTTGAAGTACTAAGAAAATATCCCCAATAGAAAAAATATCGGAAATGGTATTCCAACTCACCCCACCAGGGACAAGAAGCAAATGGTTAGGAGATTTACTGGGGCTCCAGTCCTGTAAAAACATAGATAGCCAGCAAATATACACAATTAGGTTATAGTTTCACTTATTCTTCTGTACAGACATAAATAAATATAATCCTTTAATTCTATTAATTTTAAGTGAGTCTAACATTATTGGAATCATCAAATTAGAAAGGTTTATGCATTTATCCTACTCTTGGCTCTTTTGAGTGAAGGTTATCTGAGGACTGTTTCCAGTAAAGTAATTTAAAATTCCATTCCTGCTATAAAAATGGATATTTTTTTCGACAGGTACTCTTTATATTTGTGTAAAAAAAAGTCCTAAAGTACAAGTCATTTATCAAACTGTATTCAGAAATGGAAAACAGAAGGAAAATTTTTTTCTTCATGTATGAACTTATTTCCAATTCATCTGAATTCAATTCAGAACAAAACTCAAAGAAATTTTTCATCTTAAGGTGTTTTTGTATGTGTGTGTCTATGTTAGACATTATACACATATATTTTTAGTTGTTCCATGAAGACCAATCATTTTTGGACAACACTGCAGCTTCTATTTAATTTATTTATTTAAAGAATTTTTTTAGTGATGGGATCTTTCTCTGTCACCCAGGCTGGAGTGTAGTGGTATCACCATAGCTTACTGCAGCAATGAAATCCCAAGGTCAAACAATCCTTGCTACCCAGCCTCCCTAGTAGCTGGGACTACAAGCATACACAGCTACTTCTAGCTATGCCTGGCGGGAGGCAAGAAAACAGAATGCATCCCGTGTGATGATGATGTGTACCTGTAGACTTGGGAGGCTAAGACTAGGAGGATCCCTTGAGTCCAGGGGTTCAAGTCCAACCTTGGCAACATAGGGAGCCCTCTAAAAGAAAAAAAAAAGTAAGGAGAGGCCAATGTCTTGAAAGACTGTGAGATTTAAGTAGGATGTTTCACATTTTTATACATTTTTAACATCTCTTTTATTTCTTGGTCTGCCATAATGTCTCTTTTCTCTATTGATTTTAGAAATACATAACTGTTATTGAAGAAAAATGGAAGTAGATTTAAGGAATGGAGAAATTAATATGAGTGATTAAAACCAAACAAAAAGCCACACGATTGTTTCCTGCATTTTTCTGCTTTAAGGTTTTACCTGCCTATTTCTTCCTTGGAATGTGTTTATAGAAAAATGCATGAATACAGTTTTATTTTCTACTTTATCAGTTAAAAATTTTTCTTCCTAGGAAAATAGATGGCTATTTCTGAATTTTAAGAGTTATAAAAGAGAGGGGTAACTATCACTAGATCTTATTCCATCTTATTAGGAGAATACTTTTCACTTAGAAAAAGCAGTACATTTTAGGAAATGATTATTATTTGGTTTGCAGCTCTTCTGATGACAAGATCAGGACAGGTGATGCATATATTTTCTTCTTAATGGTCTACATCAGAAGTCAGCTTAAAATGACTTTGAATTAGACAAACTTGCACTTCGGTTGTTTAAAAAAGACTTTTCAAGGAAGAGCTCTGTTAAGGCTCAATTAGGCTTTAGAGAAAATAATGAAAAATTTAGTTTAGATATTCAGAATTTTAAAAAGTGAATCAAAACCTACAGCTGAAATCTAACGAGAGTTTGTTTACATAGAAAAAGTAAGTTTAAGCATTTGTAACATTTTAAAAATTTACTTTTTTTTGGAAGGCAATTTCTCATTATATGTCAGTATTTTCTTTTTTATTTGTTATTGAAAATATCTATCATAGACTGGGTGCGGTGGCTTACACCTATAATGCCAGCACTCTAGGAGGCTGAGGCAGGTGGATTGCTTGAGCTCAGGAGTTTAAGACCAGCCTGAGCAAGAGTGAGACCCCCCTCTCTGCTAAAAACAGAAAAGTTAGCCAACTTCAGTGGTACAGGCCTGTAGTCCCAGGTACTCAAGAAGCTGACGCAAGAGGAGGGCTTGAGCCTAGGAGTTTAAGGTTGCTGTGAGCTATGATGTCACAGCACTCTAGCCTGAGGCAACAGAGTGAGACTATGCCTCAAAAAAAAAAAAAAAAAAGAAAAAGAAAACATTTATCATAATAAAATAGAAACAATAACTGATTTATAGCTGAGTTTTAGATTGCTAACAAGCATATACATGTAGGTAAGGGTTTAAGAAATAACAAAAGATAAGTAATGTCTTCTGTAGTTTTTCTATTTGAATTACAAAGGTATGGATAAGACTAGTCTCAGCAATAAATAATGTCTGTGTGAGGCAGACCAACAACAAATAGGAAATAACATATCAAGATAGACCATACATTGGTAATTATTAATACCTACTCGAATTCAAGTAATGTACATAAAGAAAACTAGTAAGCCAGTCATATATTATTCAATAGAAGATAATCAGATAAAAGGCCAACATGGCATATACCTACTCAAAAGCACTTGAAAACTATTCTATTTAACTTTTTGGCAGAAATGGTCAGCTGTATCTACCTAGAAGCTTAGTAAGACCAACACTCCAGGTTCTATGGTCTCTTTGTAATTATATCTACTGGCTTAAGTAGAAAAAATTTTTCTGCTCCTAAACAAAGAAGAGAATTATTTTCCTTTTCATGATTTTAAGAATTTTGTCTTTGTTTGCTTTTTATAGCTTTATAATGGATGAGATGTATGAAGAGAGGAATGGCAGAAAAGATAGAGATATAGGAAATAATTAGAAATATTTTATGTTATATTGTAATAATTGTTTTATCAGGGAAACATTCTCAGTGCAAAAAGAAAGTATTATTTTTAAAACCATAGGCTTATTTAGTTATTTCATACATAAATGCATGCTTTTTGTTTAAAATTAAAACATATGCTGATCTATTAGACTAAAAAGCGAAAGCTCTTTCCCACATCTTAAAACACATCGCTTTATCATCAATATACCTCCTATATCTCAGAGGTAAATAAGATTAAAAGTTTGAGGCTGGCTGTAGTGGCTCACACCTGTAATCTTAGCACTCTGGAAGGCCCTGTCTTGGGCCAGGGTAGATCCCTTGAATTCAGGAGTTTGAGACCAGCCTGAGCAAGATTAAGACCCTGTCTTTACTAAAAATAGAAAAACTACCTGGGCATCATGGCAGGTGCCTATAATCCCAGCAACTTGGGAGGCTGAGGCAAGAGAATCTCTTGAGCCCAAGAGTTTGAGGTTGCTGTGAACTATGCTGATGCCCAATTCTACTCAGAGTGACAAAAACTGTGACAAAAAAAAAGATTAAAAGTTTGGTGTCTGTGATGGTCTGAATGTTGGTGTCCCCCTCTGTTCTTCAGGCCCTTACAAAATTCACAGCTTAGCATTAAGAGGTAGCGTCTTTAAGGAAGTGGTTAAATAATGAGAGCGCTACCCTCATGAATGGGATTATAAATGAGGTTGAAAAGATCCTCCTAACCCCCCTTATAAATGAGGTTGAAAAGATCCTCCTATCCCCCATCTGCCATGTGAAGACCCAGCAAGAAGACACTATATTTGAAGTAGAGACTAGCCCTCACCAGACACTGAATCTGATGATGCCTCCATCTTGGATTTCCCAGCCTCCAGAACTATTATAAATATAATACACTTTTATTATTAATAAATTGCCCAGTGCTTTGTTATAGCAGCCCAGGTAGATTAAGACAGTGACAATTATTCCAGGATATATTTGTATGCATTTACATACATTGTTTAAAGATATTTGTTTGTTTGTTTGTTTGTTTAAACTCTAAACAACATATTTTGAAGATCTTTCTATGTGTGTATACATTGATCTACCTCTTCCTTATAAAACTGCTGCATAATGTTCCAAAGGAAAGACATGCCTTAATTTATTTAACTATCTGTCTATGGTGAATATTTATGTTCTTTCAAGTATTTTCTGTTGATAACAATAATGCAACAAGTGGTCTTGCACCCCATCTTTGTGGGTGTTTGAGTATTGTAGGTTCAAAGAAATGAGATTACAGGCTCAAAAGCACATGTACTAAATTTTGATGAACACGGCTGAATTGCCAACCACAATGAATGAAAATGCCACCTAAACATTTTCTTTTTTGTTTTGGAGATAAAGTCTCAAGCTGTCAACCTGGGTAGAGTACTGTGGTGTCACAGCTCACAGCAACTCTAACTCTTGGGCTTAAGTGATCCTCTTGCCTCAGTTTTTCTATTTCTTTTGAGTAGAGACCATCTCACTTTTGCTCAGGTTGGTCTCAAACTCATGAGCTCAAGCTCTCCACCAGCCTTGGCCCAAAGTGCTAGGATTACAGGCGTGAGCCACCACTCCTGGCCACCTAAACATTTTTAATTTTAATGTACCCATAGTCTTAAAAACAGTAAAGTTATGTGGACGGTCAAAGAACCAAAGGGTCAGTTTTGATACCATTATATTTTATTATCAGTTCATTCAACTAAGAAGTATTGAGTGCTGTCATGCCTTGGGTGCTGTTTAGTGTTGGCAGAGTAAGTTACAAGGCAGAACAAACACTATTTTCACCCTTAAGCCCATATTCAGTTCTGACAGTTCAGTCCTATTATATAATGTTATCTCTGTTTTACAAAAAAGGAGCAAATGTTTGAATAAAACACAAAACAGTATAAAAATAAATTGATTTTTGAAATTGAAGTGGACATTCTATGTTATTTACAAGTTGTGTATGTATCTGAATGCATTGGTGATTCTAGGGCCAAGAAAGCAAGGCTGTCACATTCTTCTCTCAATGGGCTGATTTTTCTTGCAAAGAACACTTTAAGGGACAAGGGACAATCATCCCAAATAACACACCCTGGAAGCCTATTAATATTGCAAACATAAAGTTAACAACATTTGGAATAACAATAAAAATATGAAATCAATTGGAAGGCTTTCAAGCAGCAAAGGCAATTTAATCAGGTAAAGATGAATAACACAGAGAGAAGTAAGAGTAGGTTTTCTTTCATTTAGGCCAAAATGAAATCAGAGCCAATAATATCAGTGGTTTGGGAAGAATATTTTTAAAACATTGAACAGGATTGACCCATTTATAATCTGCAAATGCACTGCTTTCTTATACAAAGTTTATACCAGCGGGCTAGGAGTTGGGAAAAAGCTAATTTTAGTGTGCATTCTACATATATACGCATATTTCACAGAATCATAAGCAGATGTTTAAATAAAAACAAAACCACTTTACTTCATTCTTGCTTTCTACCAAACCACATTTCTTATGATTGGATCTAAATTAATTGACAGGTTTATGTTATATTTTTGAAAACTGACATTTATTCCCTCTTAAAAATTCTCATATCTCTCTGTCTCTCTCTCTCTCACACACACACACAAAACAGGCAGTGCCTCATAAGACTGAAAGCAAAGGATGTCACAGCTCCTCCCAACTGCCCTTTTACTGAGAATTTCTTTTTTTTTTTATTATAGACCCCCTTTTTAAATGCATCAAAGATTCCCCTTTCAAAATTCAGTTTTTCAGAACCAACAAATAACATTTAAAAGGGCATTTTAGTCCCAAAACTTGGGTCTTTGGAGAATAACTTAAAATATATGACTCTAAAATTAAGCCTCAAAGTAGTGCTTAAAAATACATTAAAACTTCCAAATTTCTACATTATAATCAGGAATGAATGAGTATGGCTTGAATAACATTTTTATTGGATGTTTTTGAATAATAGCCCCAAAATCCATAGAACATAACTGACCAAATGCATCTAATATATCTATTACTATTTATTAAGAAGAAATAAGAGTAAATTAGATAAATTTTATTTCATGTTAAAAAGGTATGTAAATATATTAGATAATTGCTATGATGAAACTACATAACAAATATTTGAGTTAATTTATTAATGAATACTATAGATTAAAATGCCAGATAACTCACCTTGAAATTAGTTCATAGGTTTACAGTGTTAGAAAAATTCTTCTGTCACTGACCTTCAAATGACAGTTTTACTAGACTAATAATTGTCTATTCTTCTACTAATAAAATAGAATATTCCTCTTTCCAGAAATAGAAATAGTTAAATCTTTCTTGATACTTAACTCTAGTGTTTCTTTGATTAAAAAGCAGTGTTTCCTTATAGTTATATAAACTGCTTTAATAAAACAATTTTATTCTTATTTAAGCATAGACAATAACTGCTAAGTACCTTTTCTCTGGAAATAAAACTTACAGTTGAGTACAAATGAAGTTACACCTTAGCCTTTTAGGAATGAACAATGCCTGGCCGGGTTAGGTGGCTCAAAGCTTAGCACTTTGGGAGGGGGAGGTGGCAATATCTTTTGAGGCCAGATTGACACCAGCCTAAGCAACATAGCAAAACTCCATCTCTACAAAAAAATAAAACATGATCCAGGTATGGTGGCCCTTGCCTGTACTTAGGAGTTCTAGGTTTCAAGGAGCTACCATGATGCCTCTGCACTCTAACCTGGGCAACAGAGCAAGACCATCAATCTCAAAAACAAAACAAAACAAAAACAAAATTATACCGAGGAGAAATTTTCCCTTGCTTATTTATAATTATTTTGAAAATCATAAAAATTGTTTTCCATCCAGATTGTGTACCATTTGCATTATGTAGATAAACTTTTGTCTTTTTCTTCTGTGCTATTTACCTAGACATTCTTGTACAGACCTGTATTTCATTGAGTGTTTATGAGCCTTTACTTTTACTTTAAAAGTAAAAGCCACAATGCCCTGGCTAATTTTTTCTATTTTTAGTGATCTCTCTCTTGCTCAGGGTGGTCTGGAACTTCTGAGCTGAATACTTTACTTTTTCAAACATTATTTTTAGTATAATCATTATTCTAATTTAAATTTTAGTTTACTTTTTCAAGATACTAACCATCCCAATTAATATATGATGCAGTATAAATTTTGATTTTTTTAATAAACAAAAAATATGTTGATTATTATGTGTTCATTGTCATCCATCCCTCATCCACTTCTTGGTAGAACTTTGCAACAATTTGCTTATCAGTCTAAAGGTATAATACAAATAGTATAACTGGGAAGATATTTTCCTCACTTATTAAAAAGATGAATTACAGCCAGGCACAGCAGCTTAGGTGTATAATCTTAGCACTCTAGGCAGGAGGATCATTCAGCTCAGAAGTTCCAGACCACCCTGAGCAAGAGAGAGACCCCATCTCTACTAAAAATAGAAAAAATTAGCCAGGGCATTGTGGCTCATGGCTATAGCCTCACTTACTTGGGAGGCTCAGGTAGGAGGATCACTTGAACCCAGAAATTTGAGGTTGTTGTCAACTGGACTGATGCCATGACATTCTAGCCTAGATAACAGAGTGACACTCTGTTTTTTTTTTTTTTTAAAAGAAGAAGATGATGAACACTTGTAATGGAATCAAAAGTCTATTGATGTGGAGAAAAAAATGAAAGTGAATAATCAGAAAAATCCCTTCAAAGAGAGAGTGATAGCATAGGAGCTAATCTGACCTTCTACATATTAAAATATATTGCCAAACTATAATAACCTAAGTAATATATTATTAGGAAGCTGGTTCACATTTATTGAATCACCAAATTCCAAGTACAATATGTCTGACATTTATCATACAATCTTCACAATTACCCCATTTGACACTGAGGACACTGAGTCTTAGAAAATATAACTAGCTCAGTGTGGTGGATAGTGTTATTTATTTACCATTCTTCATTCTAAGTCCTTGACTTGCCTTCTTTGTGGAGACAATGTACTTTCCATCCCTATTCATTTAGGGTGGGTCTGTGATTTTCAGACCTATGTAGTATAGATGGAAAAGGGAATGTGTTGAGTTGAGGTTGAAGACTGATGGCAAGTTTCAGGCAGTCTTCCACTTCTGCTGTGGATCATGAGAAGAATATGTTCTAGAGAGCTGCTATTATTTCAGCTAGAAAAAAACAGAAGGGTGGAGCAGTCATAAGTGGGACCTGTATTCTAGAGCACAGTCCACTTGTATCCAGAGCAACAGTACTGATATTCTTTGCAAGAGGGACTCATAAGAGGAAAATAAATGTTTGCTGTTGTTTGCAGCCACTAAGATTTGTTACACAACAGTACTGCAACAAAACCTGAATGATATCTCATGTCATATGGCTAATAAAGATCAATTGAACAGAAGATAAAATCTGGCACTTGATTACAATATATCTGAGAACTTGGTGGAGAAAATATGGATTACTTAAAAATGGTATGAAATTTTTAACTAACCATTTGGGGAAAATATGGTTACATTTTTAACTTATACCTTAAAAAGAAACTCTACTAGGCTAAAGATGCAAGTGAAAAATATGAAAACATATAGGTAAAATTAAATATAGAAGAATTTTTTCTTATTTTGTTGCAGAGAATATCTTTCAAAGAATGATACCAAAGGCAGTAAGTTGATTACATAAAAACTTTGTGTGGTAATAATCAAGATAAAAAGACTAACGACATGTTTTTAAAGTACATATTATAAATAAAAGATTAATATTTTTAATCATTGAGAAGCACTTACAAGTCAATAACAAGACGTATATACCAGGAGAAAAGTAGGAAGAAGATAGAATAGTTACATCACAAATCTCCAAGTAATGATAGGCCGCAAACGTGGTAAAGCTCATCAGTGATCAACTCTGGAAATGTAAAGGACAATTAAGTGCCACTTCCCACCTGTAAGAATGTCAAAGATCTTAAAAATAATATTAACACTCAATACAGGAAAAGCTCAAGAGCAAAATGACTATGAGCTTTTGTGGAGGAGAGTTTGGAAGTGACATAGTATATTTTAATATTAAGACAAGTTTTAAAATTATGTAGGCTCATTGATCAAGCATTTTCATTTCTTAAGGAAATAAAGTGTCAAGTGTGAAAAGATGGATTACAACATTCATTGTAGAAAATTTGAAACTACCTAAATGTTAACCAACATGGGATTGACCAAATAAATTATTGAACATCCACAAAATAAGATACACATTTTAATGATCGCCATTAAGAACTCAGGAGACCTGTATTGATGGACAATAAAAGACAGCAGTGGTTATACATTAAGAGAGAAAAGGAGACCATAAACTGTATGTACATGTGTGTACCATGTGCTCTCATTTTTATAAATATGTGAAATACATTAGTATAATTAATTCAAAGAATAGACAAAATGCTATATATGGCAGCTGTTCTGGTGATAAGGTCACTGTTGATCTTCATGTAAGAAAGTACTTTTCTTCTATAATATTATCATGGCTTTTATAATTATATTTATAGTCAGAAATAAGAACAACATAACAATTTCTCTTTTGAAGAGAAAAAAACATATACAAGCAATACCTTCTACAAATATAGAAAAAGGTGTACTGGACTCAAAATAGGTCAGATCTATTGTTTCTTGCTTGTCTAGGTTCTCATAAATTATTCATGGAAGTTCTATCTATACAAATAATTATTTTTTGTTCATTATTCCTTTGCATTCCTTTTCAGAAAATGACAGATATTATATTCCGTAGTCATTTATATTACAGAGTATTCCTCCTAACAGCTATTTTCTTAAGCCATGTTTACATGATTTAAAAAGCCTCATAAATAAAAACAATATTATTAACTAAACTTAGAGTATCTCTACATAAATCAATAATTTTAGTCTGAACTTCAACTGACTAACTTAAACTTGCTAATTACTTTAGAATTATTTTAAGGTTAAAGTCAAGAAAATTTTAAAAATCATAGTTTCCTTTAATTATTTAGATAAAAAACAATTAGAAGACAGTCTCCAATGAGACAAATTTACTTTAAAAACAACAACAATTAGGTAATAATATATAGATTTACATCTAAATACATCAATCTATAAATAGAAATACAGAAACATAAAATCCAGACATATTCTAATAGACCACAGGACCCATATGAAGAAATTTCAAAACTTTACTAAGAAACATAAATATTTTGAAAATATTTCTATAGAAGTAATGACAGTATTATAAAAATGTCAGATGTCATTTATAAACTTAATGTAATTCTGAGTAGAATTCCAATGAATTTTTACAATAGTAAAAATTAAGTTTTTTTTAGTATGAAACTAATACAGGCTTCTTGTGAAAAATTCAGGCCAGGCAAAGGTGTTAAGAGAAAAATATTGCCTTCAGCCTATATCCTGCCTCCTCAATCAACTCCCCAGAGGTAAATCATTGTAAACAGCTCTAAAAAAAAAAAATGTGGTAAAATATACATACAATAAAATTTCCATTTTAACCATATTTTCTTTTTTTACGGCCAATTACATTTTAACCTTTTTTTCTTTTTTTTTTTTTAAACAGAGTCTCATTCTGTTCCCCCAGCTGAAGTGCCATGTGCTAGCCTAACACAAAGCAACCTCAAACCCCTGAGTTCAAGCCATCTTCCTGCCTTAGCCTCCCTAGTGGTGGGGACTACAGGTGTGCACCACCACACCCTACTAATTTTTCTATTTTTAGTAGAGACTGGGACTTTCTCTTGCTCAGGCTAGTCTAGAGCACCTGAGCTCAAGGGATCCTCCTGCGTTGGCCTCCCACAGTCCTGGGATGTGTGAGCCACTGCCCTGGCCCATTTCAACCATTTTTAATTGTACAGTTACTGTAACATTAATTATTCACATTGTTGTCAACCATTATCTCAATCACCAAAGGTAACCTCTGTTAATTTGGGAGGACAAGGCACAGTGGCTCACAACTCTTATCCCAGCACTTTGGGAAGTTGAGGCAGGAGGATAGGAGGATTGCCTGAGCCTACATGTTCAAGGTTGCAGTGAACTGCAATCTCACTGCTGCGCTACAGCTTGGGTGATAGAGCAAGACCCTGACTCAAAAAAAAAAAAAAAATTGGCTCATTCTTCAAGAAATTTTTTATGTATCTGGAAGGTGCATTTTCACATACACATGGGCATGAAGACACATGTATTTTTTTCTGACTTTTTTTTAATTATAAGAGGGATAATATACATACTCTTGTACAACTTGCTTTTTTTAATTATAAGAGGGATAATATACATACTCTTGTACAACTTGCTTTTTTCGCATAATATATCTCAGGCATTTTTCCATAGCAAGACGTATGTGCTTAAGGCGAATCTTTTTTAACTTGATAAAGTAAATCTAAAGTACATGAAAGAGTAGTCTAGGAAAAAACTTGGATAAAAATTACTGAAGAAGGGGGCGGTGCCTATAGCTCAGTGTGTAGGGCGCCAACCCCATATACCGAGGGTGGTGAGTTCAAAATTGGCCCCGGCAAAACTGCAACAAAAAATAGCCGGGCCTTGTGGCAGTTGGGAATTACTCAGGAGGCTGAGGCAAGAGAATTACCTAAGCTCAAGAGCTGGAGGTTGATGTGAGCTGTGACACCACAGCGCTCTACCAAGGGCGACAAAGTGAGACTCTATGTCTCTTAAAAAAAAAAAAATTACTGAAGAAGGACTTGTGATACCAGAATGTAGGAGCGTAGATTTAAAACACTATGATAAATTTTGAAGGATAGATGAATCAGTATAACAGAAATTAATCTCAGGAATGGACCCTAGAACATAAAGGCTTTTGGCTAAATTCAAAAGTCTTTTAAACTCAGCAGCAAAGAAGTATATTATTCTTTTTTTTTTTTAATTGAATGTTAACTATGTACATTAATGCACTTCTGGGGTACAGTGTGGGGTTTTCACATGCATTCTGAAATACTTCCATCAAACTGGTCAACACAGCCTTCATGTCATTTTCTCAGTTATTGC
>CAUYTI010012355.1:0-23487 GCA_963575145.1 Galago senegalensis
ATCATACCCAGAAGACCCGGTATGAAGTAAAACAAGTCAAGTCTCTTCAACTGGCTCTCTGGCAAGCGCCCGAACTGAGGCTTAAATTTTAGGAACAAGTAGGAGTCACGGGCAGAGAATTCAATGGAGGTTTACATATTCCCCATCTCTTCCCATACCCAGCATATAGCCTCTGAATTCATCTCTACTGTTTCCATCAGCCTGGGCTGGTCTGTCTCTTACTTGAAGATACTTTGCGTCCTAATCCGGGCAAGAATAAGGATATGGGAATATGGCCAAGGGAGCACTGGGTTAAAAGTAAGGGAAAGGTTTGGTTCTATAAATAGCCAAATCTTACCTCTCATCTTTGAGTCACTTTTTAAAGTCCAATACAATCTTTTGGTTTTAGTATTTCAATTGACCACTTGCTTTCTCCTAATTTATGTAGTTCTACAAAAAGATCACAAATCAGAACAATTACTTACTGCTCATCAACTCAGAAAATATGAGCCCCCAAACTCTACTGTTTGGGCTAATGCTTCACATATTGGTATAAAGTTTCTACCAACCCCAGAAGGGAGTGAAAGGCAACAGTTAAGTGTGGCAAGTACAGGAGGGGTAGAACAGGTTGCGCTTCTTAATGAGTTGACTTTTTTATAGTTATAACTTCTGAGAATATCTGACATATCTCGGAAGAATATATACCAAAGTAAGAATATATTTAAAAAATGTATAATATGCTCAACAGTAAGACTATAATGAAGACTTGAGTTTCAGATTTTCCCTTTTGGAGGATTATCCTACATCACTTGCTCCTCCGGTGTTCACACCCCTCGGGGAGCTTCTCGAACAGTGTTCACCAACATGCACTGTAATTTATTTGTGTGAACACACTGAACTGTCACTGAGACTGTCTGCAGGGCTGAAATTGTTACTGCTTGTTTTTCTAGCACCTTAACACCTAGTTCACAGAAAATCCTCAATAAATATTTGTTCCTTAGTAGCTGGGTGTGGGTCCCAGCTACTTGAGAGAGTAAGGCAGGAGGATCACTTGAGGTTTGGAGTTCAAGTGCAGCCCGAACAACATAAGAAGATACCTCTTCTAAAAAAAAAATTTCCAAAAAGAAAAAAAAAACTCAATTAAAAAAATGTTGGGCTGGTATGGTAGCTCATGCCAATAACCCTAGCACTTTGGGAGGCTGAGGCAGGTGGATTGCTTGAGGCCAGGAGTTCAAGAGTAGCCTGGCAACACAGCAAGACTCTGGCTCTATAAAGAAAATAGAAAAATTAGCTGGGTGGTAGTACGCACCTGGAATCCAAGCTACTCAGGAGGCTGAGGCCAGAGGACTGCTTGAGCCCAGGAGTTTGAAACTGCAGGGATCTGTGACGCCACTGCACTCTAGCCTGGGTGACAGAGTGAGAACCTGTCTCCAAAGGAAAAAAAAAGTGAAGAAACAAAATTCTTGTTTTTGGATAAACTGCATCTTAATTTTGATATTTTTAGAATAACATAATGATGCAAAAAATTTCTAATGCACACAATGGTCAAATTATAAAGTGGTATGAATGAAACAGGCTTACATGGACCTCCCTGAAGTGGAAAATGGGGTCCCTATCAAAGTTAAAACCCACCTTCTACAAGGTAACCCACAGGTCACAACTCTCCATATTAGCCTAAGACCATCTAAAACACAGGCCATTTCTTTTGCATCCTGTCATTAAACACATTGGCATGCAACGTTTTGCTTATTTTGTTTTGTTAGGAAAGAGGTCTAGCTTGAGAGTTACTCCAACAGCACTTTATGTTAATTCTTTAGATTCCCTTGGATTACTAGTTTTCCGGATAAAACCCTGCCACATTCTTAACAGCAGCCTGATGCAGGTTTTGGACGGGGGTCCAATTACGTGTTTCTAAAATGCAGTTTTCTTTTGGAGTCATTCAGGGTAAGAAGGGTAATTTCAACTCTCCAATGCCTAAATCTTGCTTCTCCATCCATTCAACTGACTCGCCTTTTTATTTATTTCTAAAGCTGTTTTGAGTAACAATGGCTGAAAAGAATCTCTGAGTAGTTGGGATTAATAGCTACATTTTTCTTTCTGGTTGAGCTGTGTATTACATGGTTCCTTTAAGTTTCCAATTATGGAACTTTGGCAAATACTCAAGTGAATGGAGTAAGTTTAAAGTCTAATTGTTTTACATGTCAGCTACAAAGTAACATTTTTATGTGTTGGGAAAATATTAAATAATGCTTAGCACAAATTGTTTTTCTAAGACATACATAAACATACCTTCCTTTAGGGCAGTGATTATTATTATTATTATTATTATTTTGAGACAGAACCTCAAGCTGTTGCCCTGAGTAGAGCGCTATGGCATCACAGCTCATAGCAACTTCCAACTCCTGGGCTTAAGCAATTCTCTTGCCTCAGCTTCCCAAGTAGCTGGGACTACAGGTGCCCACCTCAACGCCAGGCTATTTTTTGGTTGTAGTTGTCATTGTTCAGCAGACCTGGGCTAGATTTGAATCCACTAGCTCTGGCATATGTGGCTGGCTCCTTAGCCACTTGAGCTACAGGTGCCAAGCCTAGGGTAGTGATTGTTAAGGAGAAAGGTGGAGGATATATGTGAGATTTATCCAGGGGGACTTTTAAGCTATATTACCCCCCACCCCAACTATTGATACATTTCTTCCTGTTTTCTCCCTAGAATCATTGACTGATGTGTACCATACCCCTTTGTGTGCTGGGGGTAGAAAAACCTAAGAATCGTTGTTTGAAACTTAAGATTGGATAAATGGCTCCCATCAGAAGTCTACAAAAGTATAAGAAGGCGTTTTTTAAAATTACATCATTTATTTTTCAGATGATCCCTCTTAGTCCTGCATGCATTGTTAGCACAGAAAGTGGAACTCATCACAACCTCCTTTGAAGAGCAAGTAGGTACACAACCATCATTTGAAGGGTTTCTCCACGGATGGTCCGAGAATTCCAGATGTTGATAACACTGAAAGTAACCTACACAACGTTCCATAGAAAAATTTACCAAATATCCTCTGTTTAATGTAAACAAGGCAGGAGGCAGAACAAAGTATTACAGTGACACTATTTTACAGGGCCCAGCAATATGATTATCTTGTTTTAACACATCCTGTCACAAATGACATGCATATTTCAATTTATTGTACAACCCCAAACATAATTACCGTAGAATTTGTGGTTTTAGCACTTCGCTGTAACTTTTTCTCTTGGTATCTACGGACTTCATAATTAAATGGTAATTGTACATTAATGCAATAATTTATGGAAACACGTTACCATGAATTTATGAAGTAATTCCATAATTTGTGCCCCATAAAATTAAGTGTAACAATCTTTTACACTAGCAACAGTGTAAGCGAGCTAAGAATTTTGGTCCTTATATATACATATATACACATACATTTACACAAACAATGATGTATAATTAAACCAGAAAGCTATGAACCCACTCACAGCTTCCATATTGCACAGATACATTAGGAGAATGTTACATCGTTATAATGTGAGTACTTCAGTGACAACTGGCTAAGACAAATCCGAGTTCAATCAAGTAGAGAATGTGGCTCATAACTAAGAATACAGGCTACACCCTTAGAAAGTTGTTAAAAATGTGCATACCTATCCATACAAACGTGAGGCAAGGCTAAAATTTAGTTTGGAACTCGCTACGGCAATCCAACGTCACGGTGGTGCTTTCCACCCAACAGAGTGCATTCTAGTCACTGTTTTTGCAAGTACTGAGTAATAGAAAGATTCAGCTTTCAGGAGACAGTAGGAAAAAGTCTAGTGAAGCGATACAGCTTCTCAGTGGCAAATCCAACCCACTGTGAGAACGTGCGCTGGCTCTAGGTCTGAACTAAATATGTGTCTTTAAAAGGAAAGAAGAAAAGGAACCCTAGAAGAGAAACAAACTTTAAGTGTCAGCTGATTATAAATCAAAGCCATCACAATAACTTAGACAATTATCTTCTCAGAAGCAGCATACACACAAATACAAGAGTTAAAGCTTTTCAGAGCTTGGCTTCGTGGGTTAGCTATAAGGGCCCATAGTGAAATCAGGATAAAAGATTATTTGGTTTGAGAGGTGACATCACCGCTATTACACCGACTGAGCACTATGGGAACATTAAGAAATATCTAATATCTCTTAATGCCTATTCAAAGACACATACAGCAAAGTAGACTGTAACAACTTCTAAAAATGGATACGCTGCAGTGTTCCTTGCAGGAGGTGGTCAAAAACTACAGCCAACTCAATAATGCTTTCTTGTCATTCAACATCATTTAAAGAAAATCATGCATGAAGTAACTATATCCCACTTTTGTTTCTTTCACTGTTTTACTTGATAAATTTCTTAGAATGAGCAAACAAAGATTTGCATTAGAGGTTGAGTCTTTTTCTTGTTTGAACAGTGGTAAGCATTTTAGAGCTGAGGCTTCATACTCCTTTAACATTTAATATTTTGTTCTTAATAAATATCAAAAGCTAACTATAAATCAGAAAAGCTAATACAACAAAACGAGCAGACGTGTAAAACATGCTTCGGTGCACGTGGCACGTCACGTCCGTCTGCAAACGTGCTACATAAAATCACTTCCTATAAGGGGAGGGCACAGCTCCGATCAAGCTGGAACATTGGATAGTCTGCTCCCCCAAATACTCGTTATCAATAAATGGAAAGGTAAGAGGAAAGTGCTGCTGCTTAAAATTTCAACTAAACATCAGAGACAAACACTAGAAGACAAGCGACATTTGCATGATAAGCATCACTCAAAGGAAGAACAGAAAGCCGGACAAGCCAACGTCACTTTGTCAGTCAAGCCAAGTGTGCTGTGCCCAGCGCAGCTCTGCTGAGTTATCCCTTCCCACAAACACACCCACCCGCTCAGGTACACACCCAGTTTCCCAAACCCTCTGACGTGTAAACAGGACATTTAAAAGACTGTTTCCTTTAATCTTTTTAGAATTACTTAAAACAAAAGACTGAACAAAATGAAAAAAAAAAAAAACAATGTAAACATTCAAGAGGCCACTGGCATTTTGATTGCTGCCTAGGAGTTCTCAGTCAGCTCCCATTCTAGACACTACCATGCATTTCAGTAAGAAAATAAAATTATAAAGCAATTTTCAGAGAGGAAGAGAAAAAAAAGAGTTCTCAACTCACATGCTAATTGCTTAAAAAAATACAATTTTAGCCAAAACTACCAATGATGAGCATAAATTCAATGTTTTTGCAAAAATGACACAGTTTAAACTGGGACCCATACATAAAAATTAATCACTAACATGGCTATGTGCACCAAAGAGTAAAAGAACATTTCTTTAAAAATATATATATTATATTAATGAAGAATTTCTTTATCATATTAAATTGTTATTCTTAGAAAAGCTGAAGAAAGTTAATGGTGCTCTATATATTTTTATCTCCTATAATTAACTGAATTCATTTAATGGTTCCTGAATTCTATTTTTTCCCCCTCACTAACAGTTTTTTAAATATTTTGTTTGATAAGAATTCCAACCTTAAAAAGTTATAAAATTAGTGATTTTTTTGCTACTTATTAATCCAAAAGAATATAAGCATTTGAGTCCCAGAGAATGTCAAAATGCCTTGCTACCTAAAAGGATATTAAAATAACAGAAGTATCATCAAAGTCACAACATGAGAAATTTTGCAGCTTTTCACGTAGTCATTAGAAATGCTTATTTCCTGAAGTTCCTTTGATTGCATCCTGGGTTCAACAATGTGCCATTTTATATCAAGAACCTTTATGAGAAAGCCAATGAAAACAACATCATACAACATTTTACCAATGCACGCAATAAGTTCTTCACGGTTCTATCCAGTTTACGGAAACACTTCATTTAAAAAGGCTTTTTATCCTTTTGCGGCTAGGTGGAACTGAGTCCTCTGTGATGAAGTGTGCACAATAGTTCTGTTGCCCTCCTTCCCGGAGGGACGATATTTATGGTGTGGAGGAAGCGTGATATTTCACAAATGCAATTGCTGCCAGCTCCTTACAGAACTCTTCTAGCACAATCACACCCTCCAGCAGAGTGATGTGGTCAATTCTGGAAAGGCAAAAAAGCAGACAACAAATCAAGACACTAGCGGATCAGTAAGTTTGGTAAATATTTTGGATGAAAAAAATATGTAAAGCTCTAACTCACATAGGGCCCTCAGGCTCCAAACCAAGCAATCGCTTTCTGACTAAGAGAAGCTTGGGGGTGAAGTCCTGAATACGCTGGATTCGCACCATGAGGTCTCCAACAACCTGCATCACAGAGACAAGGACTCAGGGCCCAAAATCAGCTGCACAGAGATTCACAGGACTACAAACCCAAGCTCACTCCCTACCACTGAAGGATATAAGCTTCCAGTACTCACACAACCATATTTGACCAAGAACTCAGACCTACCCTTTAAAATATAAAACTCATATGTTTTATTTCAAAGAACATTTTTTTTCTTTCCTCATTCTATAAAGTAGTTCAAAATGTATAATAATTACTTCTAAACAGTAGATATGAAGCATTTTTAGTTACATGACCCTGATTGAATGTGATACTGTTATGACATGAACCGGACAAGTTGATCAATCCTAGTGAACACAACAGGAGCACTGACTTACCCTGACAATTACAGAGAAGAGAGATCTGCAGCCAGAAGCGAGGTTCACATAAGGATCCAAAAGGTACTCGTGGATGTGGGGGTGGGGGAAGAGAGAAAGTCTGGATAACACCGAGGTGACTTGTAAGTTCACATCGTATGGCTGTGGTGAGGCAGAACATGGGAAGACATCTGGTATTATTTACAACGGACAGCATATCCCCGTGCACTATGTTTCAATTTCTCTTTTACAAGGGAGGAAACTCCACCATCTTACTCCTCCCTCTGCATGTTCGTCTGCAGTGAAAATGTCTACAACTAAATTAGCTCTCAGCACCTTAGTCAAAGTCCTAAACTTTAAGCAAAAAGATTTTAAAAGCATGCATATAAACATACAGAAAAGACAAATATTTGACACCATTGGGAATGTCTGTTTTATGCAGGTTGATTTACTTCCTAATGCAGTTGAAGAGGTCATAGGAATCACCAGTGTGTTACATCTGACATTAGCTACAGATGTCAGGGGACACACTGAGCAGATGACCAGAGAACTGCAGCAGGGGACACACAACATCCTCTTAAATCCGGTCACATAATTTTAGAAATGATACTCTTCACTGAGATTATTCAACTACTGCCAATCACCCCATGCTCACCCAGCTCGTCAAGAGAGTGAAAGTACTTGGGGACAGGAATGACCACACTCTGCCTCAAAGTGAATGAGAAGAGTCACAATGGTGATTCCAGAAAGGGATCACCTCATTTCCTGGGTGAGCATTAACCCCCCAAACAATTGCACCTCTGTGTACGGGGTCTTTGTACATTGTCTGTGTGGAACATCGCAATTTTACTTGACTTCTAATTGTTTACTTCTGCTTAGTCTCCACAGAAACCAGTCTGGAGGTCTTTACAGACTGTGTCAACATCAAGGCAAAAGCACAAGATGCTTAGGACTTTCAATGGAAACCACTCACTTCTTCCAGTTTCCTCCTGAGCAGCCAAAGGAAACTGGCCCGTGGAAAGCAACTGGCTGCTGGGAGGGCTGCTGAGAAGCTGGTGACTGATGAGTGAGACAAAGATGCTGTCGCACGCAGAAGGGAAGATGAGTCAGGCCCACACTTAACACTGCCCATCAGTCTGGCTTGGCGCCCATAGCACAGTGTTACGGCACCGGCCACACGCACCAAGGCTGTCAGGCTTGGACCCAGCCTGGGCCAGCTGAACAGCAATGACAAATGCAACAAAAAAGTAGCCAGGCATTGTGGGGGGCACCGGTAGTTCCAGCCACTTGGGAGGCTGAGGCAAGGGAATTGCTTCAGCCCAAGAGTTTGAGGTTGCTGTGAGCTGTGAAGCCACAGCACTCTACCAAGGGTGACATAGTAAGGGGGAAAAAAAATTACCCATGGATTGATCTGAATGTTTCATTCTCACCCACCAGCAGCTTTTAAATCCTTGATCATAATGAATACCAATTGCGAAGTAACTGGTACTCGGAGGGGAAAGCTTGGGCATGTGCCAGAAGATGTAACAGATACTATGATGAACATATGTTTTGTTACAAAAATAAAAACTCTCAAATCTTATGCACTAAGTCTTCTCACTCACCATCAGTTTCATAAACATGGATTTTTTTTGAAAGAAAAACTACTCCTGAGTCATTCTTTTTCATAATCTAGCTTAAAGCAAGATAAATAAAAGGAAATACATATTTCTAATAAAAGATAGTTTAAAGTATATTCTCCTACTTGGTAACATTTGAGGGTTTCTGGTATTGTTTTTGATACATCATAATTGTACATATTTTGAGGTACATGTGTCTAAGTTACTTGCCCAAGTTCTGACTCTTTACTCCCAAAGGCAGGACAAAACCTGGCCTCCTTGCAGTTTTCATGATGCTCTTTAGACTCTGCTATGGACTTCAGCATTTTACTGTTTTTCTGAAATCACCACAGCTACAATCAATACGAAATGTTTCTGTTATAAAGCATTTTTTGAAAATTAACAATAAGACTACACAATAGTGCCGTGTCTACTTGGTATCACCACTTCTTAATTATACATGAAAAAAATCAGCTACTTTATTAACTTTATTTATTCTATTAACCATCCATATTAAATGTTTAATCTCAGACCAGTTACCTTATTATGTTTTAGGGATACAAACTAAGAAAATACTAACAGGAACTACTCTCAGCAAAAACATTTAGAAAAGAAAATGAAACCAGACCTCAACTACTTAGCATCCCAGGACTCATGTGCTATCTCTGAGATCATACTATATAATGTTCTTACCAAAAAGGCTCAAGAAAATCAAGGTTTTATGTTTTGGTTTTTAAAAAACTTATTTTTAATTAAAATCATAACAGTATACATTTACGGGGTACAATGTGATGATTTGATATACAATGCTTAAATCAAACTGATTAACATAACCATCACCTCACTTACTTATTTTTTGTGGTAAGATACTATATTTGTGTTTTATCATTCTTATGAGTGTGTGTTTATATATTGCTTTCACAATAGTATTGAGTACATTGAATAGTTTTTTTTTCCATTCTTGAGATACATCACTAAGAAGAATGTGTTCCAATGTTTATCCATCCAGATAAATACAAAAGATGTGAAGTCTCCATCTTTTTTTTATGGCTAAATAGTAATTTTAGAGATAGGATTTTACTTGTTGTCAAGGTGGGGGTGTAGTGGGTATACATAGGTGTGATCATCACACACCACAACCTCAAACTCTTAGGTTCAAGCAATCCTCCTGCCTCAGCCCCCTGACCTTCTGGGACAACAGACCTGTGCCACCATGCCCAGCTCAAGGGTTTTTAAAGACAAAGGGTTTCAGCCTGGGCTCCAGAGGTTATTAGCTAATGTCTCATAACTAAAACTAAGGACTCCTGATTTATAAAAAATGCTAGAACTCTGTCTTCCCAGTGATACAGGTTTACCGAAACAATGAGGAAACAGTGTGTGAATCAGCCCTGGGCTATGAAATGCTGCAGGTGAAATAAAAAAAAATTTAAACATTTTGGGATATTCTGTTTTCAATGTATCCTTTTGCGTCAGCACTCTATAAACTAGACAAAAAATGCTCCAGTACGATGAAAATGTAGAGTGGACTTTCAATTCAGAAATTACTTTTTAAAATTTAGATACTTTTTTAGTTAGTGCTTTTGTTCAAAAATCTCTAAAGATAATTATCTTGATACTGATCGTTAATGTCTCTTGTTAGCCTAATCAGGTTCAAAGTAATAAGCAAACTAGTGCAAAAACATGTTGAACTGATGAATCCAGCTACCCGCGAGGTGTACACAGCCAGGGTGTGCAGACCACAATGCCTTCTAATAGCCAGATTTACATACTTTGGTTGTCAGGTTTAAGACAAACAACTGAACACCAGAAATACAGCAGATGCTATTAAGAAATTAAAAGAAAAAAAGAACTTGGTCTCTTGATTACTGTCAGAAACAGTACTGCCTGAAAGTCCAAACTAGAGAAATACTTCTAAGGTGATAATTGCTTTATCTGACTTTCTGGTTATTGAAGACAGTCTACTCAGGGAGTAAATTTCTTTTATAACTCCTTATGCTCACATAAATATTTAACTAAAATGCTAAAAATGAACAAGTACTTTAATAATACATGTTCAAATTAATTCCAAATTCATTAACTCAATTTCCATGTTGAGGAAAGTGTTGTGCCAGTTATTTTATTTCCCAATGGGAAAACAAAGCTCTCTCGTCCCTTTACTATCAATGAGAGATGGAGGGAAGATTCCAAACTCCCAAATGCATTTCTCCTGGCAGCTCAGATACGCACAGCAACATACCAGTTATTGATGATTTTTAATCTACCTTTGAGGAAGGAAAACCTTTGGTATTTCACCTTTCTCTTCTGAAAATGAGTATCATTCACAAGTTCTCTGAAGAAGCAGGTTCATCTAATACTGTTCTATTACAGTCTTCAAGATTCTTAGAGTCTTCAAGATTCAATTTGAAATGACATTTAAGGGCTTCTGAATTTGAGTTTACCAAGTTTTATTCTCTCTGTAGCTGTACTAACCGTACTAACTAAAAGGCCTTCTGAATTAACCATAAAAGGAAAGCACTCTAGTCACCTCTGAAATGTGTTAAGGAAAAGACAATGGCCTATAATGAGAAGTAAAATAAAATATATAATTTTGTAATAGCTGTCAGGCCAAATAAATGTTTTTAACAATATAGAATGCATCAGAAAACCACCAGTTGTTGGCAATCAAGCGTTATGAAAAAGTCATCCAGTAGAAAAACTAAGAAAATAAAAGGACTTAATAGAAGATCTAAACAAAGGCTTGAGATGATCCCATGCATGGTAACAAAGCAATATGAAAATCAGTATTTTAAAATGTATTACCTGATCGAGAATTCTTCCCATTCGGTCAAACAAAACTTTCAAAAAATGACCTTCAAAGAAAGCGGCTTCTAAATTGCACTTTTCCAATGCTTTTGGAGACCCAGGCCACTCCCATCTTAAGCAGATAGCACAGTAGTCCCGGAACTGGAGGGGGGCGGAGGGAGGGAAACATTTGGATCATTAAGCAACAAAAACAAATTTCAATGAAAAATAAAAGTGATTTCCTTGAATAAGCATAAAAAACCCCTTCCAATGCAGAACGCATGCTGTATGTGAGGTGCCTGGAGGCAAAGATTAAGATCACTAGTAACTAATATAGGTTGATATTAAAAAGTCATATTTTAACTCTACTAAAATATCCCTTCTAACAACTGTGCTTATTCTTTAAGGACTTCAATTTAGTTTTTTTCATCACAGATGTAGAGTACATTAAAAAGCAAAGTAAGACTTAACCAAGTTTTAAGTTTGTTTTAAAACGTTACATGTAATAGATGAACGAGTTATCTGAGAAGGCAAGCTTGATGTTCCTAGAGTAGATTGACGGTGGGCACGCTGTTAGGATAGGCTAGAAGAGTGCTACTTAGAAGGGGTCCAAGGGCAGGTGCTGGTCCTCATGCTGGTCCTCAAACTGTTCCCTACCACCCACAATGAGAGAGAGCAAGCATTCTGTTAAAATCTGACTGAATAGTTTTATGTCTGCTGAATCTGACAAGGAGATGAGTGGGGCTTGTATTTTGTGCCTTTCTTCTCATTTTTCTATAGCTATATTTCATTTTTATTGAATTTTACAGAACTGTTGGTCTGTGACAGATTAGAAATAATAAAAAGTGGTCCCTCACTATAGATAGTTATCACTGGAACAATGCAGACTTTATAAGCACAAGATTATCTCATATAATAAAAATGAATTTTAAACTCTTCTCTGATACATAATTTATTTGAATTTAAACAAAAGAAAGTTAAAGCATTGTTTTCTTCCATATTTTTCCCTTTCTTATTCTTCTTTTTCAATAAAGCAAAAGTACTTTGTCCTCTCTAGTTTTAGAAATTACCCAAAATTTAAAAAGAACATATTCTTACTGTAAAGTACTAAAAATTGAAGTCCAATTTTTAAAAGAAAAAACGTATTTAAAATGATTAAATATATTGCAAGTTTTAACCCATTTGGCTTTCAATAGACAATTTTCTGTACAAAGCCACATCCCCATTTTTAATAAGTCATTTTTATACTATAATCTCTTAAGTTCTGACCTAGAAAGTAATAATTTTAATTTTTTAATCCTGTTTTCTAATATTTCTGGAATAATTGTATAACTCCATCTGTAGTCACAAAATGGAAGTAAAAGAAACTTTACAAAAAGAATAAATGCAGTTTAAAAACCTAATTGGTACTATTGAAAGGTTTATTTTTACTTGTATTGACTTTACTTGATTGTTATCATGAATGTTACTTCCTCTATATTCCATTATCCCAACTATTTGTGTATTAACCTAGACTTGAATTCAGGCTTAAAGTATAATATATAATAAATTAACTATGTACATATGCAGACTAACTATATATAACATACTTCAATCTAAAGGGTTTACATGAAAATTAAATAATTTTTAAATTTGAGAAATTTAAGAAAATTAAGAATTTTCAAATTTTGAAATATTTTCTTCTAGTTAGTCATCAAATACTAAATGTTACTGATACTGTAAAATTTACAGAGCCCTGACCCTGTAAATATTTTGTGGGAGTCAATGGTAATTCAAGTATGAATCCCGCCCTTAAGAGACTGACTACCTTAGAACTCTAATACATGAAAAAACACAAAGGGCCACAAAAGATGTAGAAATAATGCCATGGGCAAAAAGAAGAGCCACTGCCTTTCCTGATGGGGAAGAGGAGAAGGGCTCCTGTCCTTACTGGTGGACAAGGTGGGCAGAAGAAGAGGGAAAAGAGAATAAGCCAGGAAGTGGCATTCGGTCAGGCCCCTAGAAATGGGTTAGAAACACAGGTATCAGATGATGGGCGAGAAATGAAAGCGAGGACAATCTCTTGAGAATAGCATCGGTAAAAGCATGGAGATGTGTATTCTGAATAGAGTGAAAGCTGCAGTAAGGAATAAAGATGGAAAAGCAGGCTGGGAAACTGATCCAAAAGGATACTGAATGCTCAGATTAGATGTCTAAGTAATTTGATTTTATGAGTTAATATAGGGGTGGGACTTAGAGCTATACTTCAATGAGATTAACGTGCTAATGGTTTCTAAACAGAAGGAACAAGCTGAAGAGACAAGTGATGAGGCTACTGTCATCCCAGGCAAAAGACAAAGTAGGATTCTCCAAGTAGAAATGGGTTAGGGGACAGACAGGAGAGATATGAGGCAGCAAAAGTGATACAGCATGGCCGGCTAAGAGGAACGGAAGATGAGTGAATCCGAGACAACTCTGAAACACGTACCCTGGGGGACCAGGAGGATGGATGTGCCGCTGGCCACAACAGGAAACAAAGGAACAGACAGATACAGCTTTGGAGGAACCAATGATAAGTTCTACTCTGGACAGAGGAAGCAGAGGTCGTAGAAGATGTGCGTAGCTGGGACTAGACCTCTGAAGATACTTTAGATGTAACAAACAGAAGGTTAGATATGGAATTAAACCAGGAGAATGCCAAAAAGATGAAGATAGAAAAAAGGGCCAATGACAGATTGGGGGGGAGCACATCTCACAGTGGACAGAATGAAAAGGACACCTTGGATTTAAAAGCAGCAGCAGCAGTAGAAAGAAATGATACGCAGAAGCCTTAAAAAAGTAGTCTGAAACAGGAAGGGGTTAAACAAGTTCAGCAAAGTTGCAAGATGAGAGATCAGTATACAAAAATCAGTTATTTCTACGCTAGCAATGAACAACCAGAAAATGAAATTCAGCCAGGCACAGTGCGAGCCACCTATAATCCCACACTTTAGGAGGGTGAGGTGGGAGGACTGCTTGAGGCCACGAGCTCAAGACCAGCCCGGGCAATGGAGCAAGATCCTGTCTCTACAAAAAGGAAACATTAGCCAGGCAGAGGGGTACATTCCTATAGTCTGAGCTACTTGGGAGCCCGAGGCAGGAGGATCACTTGAGCCCAGGAGCTTAAGACTTGCAGTGACCTATGAAATCACTGTACTCCAGACTGGGTAACAGAGTGAGATTCTGTCTTTTAAAAGAAAAAGAAAAAGAAATTCACAAAACGGTATCACTTACAATAGGATCAGAAAGGATAAAATACTTAGGAATAAATTTAACCAAGGAAGTACAAGACTTGTACACTAAAACCTATGAGACACTGCTGAATCATATTAAAGAGAGCCCAATCACATGTAACAACATCCTGTGTTTGTGAACTAGAAGATTTAACATCGTTAAGATGGCCGTACTCCCAACTAATGTACAGGTTCAATGCAATCCCCATAAACATTCCTACTGCCCTTTTTTTTTCTTGCAGAAATGAACAAAGTAATCCTAAAATTCATATGGAATTGCAAGGGACTCCAAACAGCTACAACAAACTCGAGGAAGAGGAACAAAGTTGAGGGACCTAAACATCTCAATTTCAAAACTTACTGCAAAGTTACAGCATCTAAGACACTGTGGTGTGAGGATAAGGACAGGCATATATGTCAGTGGAATAGAATTACCTTACATTTATGGTCAACAAGGGGGAAATAGCCTTTCAACAAAGATGCAGAGACAACTGGATATCTACATGTAAAAAAAAGAAGCTGGACCCACCTCACACCATATACAATAATTAACTCAAAACGGGTCAAAGACCTAAAGCTAAAACTATAAAACTTGTAGAAAGACACTTCAGTGAAAAGTCTGTATGCTCTTTGATTAAGCAATGATTTCTTAGATATGGTGCGAAAAGCACAAAGGAAAAGTAGGTAAATTGCACTTTAGCTGAAGTAAAAACTTGTGTGTCAAAAAACACTATCATGTCCAGGCACAGTGGCTCACGCCTATAATCCTAGCACTCTGGGAGGCTGAGGTGGATGGATCACCGGAGTTTATGAGTTCAAGACCAGCCTCAGCCAGAGAGAGACCCTATCTCTAAAAATAGCTGGGCACTGTGGCAGGTGCCTATAGTCTCAGCTACTGTGGAGGCTGAAGTAAGAGCCCAAGAACGTGAGGCAGCTGTGAGCTATGACGCTACAGCACTCTACTGAGATGCCAAAACAAGACTGTCTCAAAAAAACAGAAGAGAAAAAAAAAAACACTACCAAAAAGGCAAAGGACAACTTCTAGAACTGGAGAAAATATTTGCAAATCATAAAGCTCTAAGAATCTAGTAAGCAGAATATATAAGGAACACTGACAACTCAATGATAAAAAGACAGCCTGATTAAAAAATGGGTAAAGGATTTGCATAGATATTCTCCAAAGCAGATATACAAGCATCTTCTAACAGCATGAAAAGGCACTCAACGTTGCGGCCATTAGAGAAATGTAACTCAGAACCATGGTGAGATTTCACTGTACACTGACTAGGATGACTATAATTTTAAAAACGGATAATCCCACTTATTGGTGAGGGCATGGAGAAACTGGAATCTGCTGGTGCTGCCACAGTGAACAAGAGTTCGTCAGTTCCTCAAAAAAGTTAAATACAAAATTACCAGGGAGCATAGATTCAAGAATCTATCCTCATGTGGGTCAGAGTCCTCAAACTTGGCCCCAATAAACTCTCTACTTATGTTGGGGGAAAAAAATTCCTTCTCAAAGGGATCTCTGAAAAAAAAGAATTACCATGTGACCTAGCCATTTTACTACTAAGCATATGCCCAAGAAAATTATGTTCACACAAGAAATTTTAAAGGAATATTTACAGAAGAATTATTCATCATAGCCAAAAAGTAGAAACAATCCAAATGTCCACATAATGGAACGTTATTCAGCCACCAATGCCCACTATAATGTGAACGGATCTGGAAAACGTTAGGCAGAATAAAAGCAGCCAGACACAAAAAGCCACGCAGACACTCACATGGCGGGATCAGATTATGGGAAATGTCCAGAAGAGGCAGAGCAACGGGGACAAAAAGCAGACTAGTGGCTGTCAGAGGCTGAGGTTGAGGGGGAGAAGGAGACAATAAGGGGTGATGTGAACTTGTACAAGGTTTCTCCGGGGGTGATAAAAATATTCTGGCATTACAGAGTGAGGAAGAATGCTGGGAAAGGGTGAGGATAACAGCCTGTGGGTGGGAAGCCAGGGTGGGTGGACAGAATTATTAAGATACCGCATTTGGAATCAAGAGGAGAAATGGATCCAGGCAAGGGATAATTCAAAGTTAAAAAAAAAAAAATAAGAGCACAAAGAAATCTTGATAGAGACACAGTGAGTGAAATGCAAAGTAAGGTCACCCAGCACAAAGCAAAAGTAGTGGGAGCAGAGATCAGCTGTCACTTTGAATGACAATGGAGTCATTTCTTTGGAGCAATGGCAGTGGGCAAAGTGACAAGGGCTGTGTGTGTGTGTGTGTGTGTGTGTGTGTGTGTGTTTGTATCTTCAGATTTCATTTCCAAAATTTAGTTACTGCACTAACCTGCCTGTGAGCATCTCGGAGGTAGGTGTCATATCCAGTGCCCTCAACGTGGTAAGATGATTTGGCTTCATCCGGTACCAGACAGAGAAAACTTAAACGAAAAAGGCCATAAGCAATAACATGAATACTCTCACAATTCAATGAAATCTGTACGAGTATTAACTATCTACTGGTATTCAAAGTTTAGCTAAATATTAATACAAATGGAAACCTGAAAAACAGAATTACGTTAAATCCATATCTTGAGTTAGTCTTATAATTCACTGATTAAATACTTTCATTATTTTAAAGGTTTTCTTAAAAAGTTACTGATTCCGCTTAGAACAGGAGGAAGCCAGAGAACGGTTTTTCTTTTTCTCTCTTTAGATTGTCTGCCAAGCTCAGGAATCAGGCTTTTCAGTAACTGAACTTGGGGTTTTTATGCTCCCTAATTTTGCATCTGGAGCCAGATGTCATTTTCTGTAAAGTCACCTGGCAGAACCAGGCAGATCAATGACACCATCGCAAGGGAAGAAAAAGAGAAGAAAACTGCCACAGAAAAAGGAACTTTTACAAAAATGTAAAGCCACAAACTAAAGGGAAGAGCCCTTTGCTTAGCACACGTTTAATAAATACATTTTGCCAAAACGGCAGTTCTCACTGTTGTTACAATTGGCGGTTACTTAAAATTAAGTCCATTTATATTAAAAACACAGAGATACCTCGAGGGTTTATTTAACCATAGTCATTTGTTTTTTATTTTTGTATTAAGTAGAGCTTTTTTATTGGTACCAACTGTTGCTCCCAGGCTGTCACTTGCTACCCAAGGAAGACAAAAAAGCTGACGTCATCTTTAAAGAGGACTCAGTTCGTAACATAGGTCTGCAACAATCTAAGAGCAGAGGGCTATTCCATGTTATAAAAACCAGTAAAAGAGACGGATGTCAAATTGATAGAGCAACTCACCTATTGACAATTTTGTGGACTTCAGTTTTCCCGTCGTTTTTGGGGTGGTCTGGAGTAGCAGGAGGAGAACGAAGCCACTCTTGGTTCGACAAAGTGTTATCTGGTGAAATGTCAGTAAATAATGGATCTTCTTCCAGATCTCTAAGTTTAATTTAATGATGTATAAGAAAACAATATTTCATTATGACATTTTCTAAACCCAAAGATTCTCTGCTATGTTCTTAGAGCATAGTACACAGTTTGCTCATATAAACAGTGAAGGAGTACTGTATTTATACGTTGTAGACAAACTGAATAAACTCCAAAATATACTAATTCTGAGGTTTAATGAATACATGGTATCATTTGTAACTTAAAAGGATAGTACGATTAGGGCATCTAATTTTACTTTTTAAAATTTTTTAATTGTTAGAGGTGTTTTTTTTCCCCTAAGAATAAGGGAGAGAAATGAGAGGAGAAAGCCCTAACTACATGGGGCACTGAATTCAGAGTTGGATAAAAACTTACACTGCTCCGGCTATCAATCCATTTTCCACCACATCTTTATCTTCTGGGCACAAAGGTTTATATTCTGTGTAATTTCTTTCTTCAAGATTTCTTAGGACCAAGTTGTAAAGAATGTGCTCATTGGGTTTTTGTAAAAGATGTTCAAACATTCTTAATGTCATTATGCTTATCTGAAAGCAGAAGAGGGAAAAGCTAACTGAAAAATACCTTTGAGTTACTGTTCTTGCCAGCTTGTAAGTCATGCTCTTGATTTTTAAAGTCACATAAAACAGAGGCCGTATTCAAAACACCCCTTTAAAATCAGTATTTCAAAGACTCTAAGTCCAATTCTAAATCATTACATTGCTTACCTCATCAGATATGTGATCACAATGTTCAATTAACCTATGTCTTAAAGGATGTCTGCTAATGTCTGCCAGAGTTTCTGGTTCTCTCTGTTCCCCAAGGATAAAATACACCATTTCTTGAAGCAAAACATCAGAGGTTACTTGCCGGACAATGCGATGGAGCAGCGCGGTTGATGTCAGAATCCCCATCTCAGAGCTGAGTGCATCAAAAACAGGTGGTTAGTGGGCAGAAACGGCGTGAACACAGTGTTCTCTGTGTGTGTGTTTTAAAGAAAACAGGTTACTCACGTTTGCATTAACTGAGGTTCCATAACTCCAATAAAAAATCTTTCATGAACAGCTTTGGCAAGAATAACAGCAGCAGTCTAGAATATAGGATAAGCATGGTCATCCTTTTATTAACGTAAAAGAGATTCATCTGCAACAAATCAGTTTGTGCTCTCGATCTGAATCCGTGCGCAAGGACAAAACTTGCTTTTGATCGTCTTGTCCATGGCATACAAACCCAGATTAGACGTTAGCTATTGGGGCATTCATATTTTTTCTAAATTTCCAAAACTAAGAGGAGTGGGATAAAAATATTATTCAAATGACCTTATAGTATTAAGATCTCCCCAAAGGTCAGGACTACAGGGAATCCCATACTACCTTGTGAAGCACTGTCCCATTAACACTTAAGGAAAAATAAAAGGACAGAACTTTCTAGAACTGTAATTCACACACACAAACACACATGTACTTTATTTTATCAACTGTGCTATCTATCCTAAGATAGTTAAGATATCTTTGGGGATAGAAACTAGGGATTTCCAATGTCCTTAGTAAACATTTACATTTTAAAATGACCAATAAACAACAAAAAAATTCAAACCTTTTGGGCTTCCTTAATAAGTTGATCACAATAATCAAACCAGGAAAGAAATGAAATTAAGGCTCGTTTTCCTGGAAATGCTGAAGCATCTTCTTTGTGACTATATGAGTCCAAGCTGTGGGAACAAGGAAGAAATGCTAAGTCCAAAGTTATCTAAGAGCACGAACCCTATTCAGTACAAACAGAAAAATACAGGTGCGGGAATGAACTCGCATGGCTTGACTCAGTCAACTGGGATTGCCAGCGGACAACCAGGGACAACTTAAAAACAAGCCAAAGACAAGAGAAAACCTTGTAAATAAGAATTGTAAATAATTTTCATTCACGTAGTGGGAGGAGAGAGACTAAAGCAGAGGCAGCGGCAGGATGGCTCCACCTGGACAGCTCCTCAGATCCGACCAAGGGACAGCAAGGAAAAGGGGGAGGCTCGCAGCTGCTGGGGTGCAAGAAAGGTAAAGGAGGATGTGCAAAGGGAAAGAGTGACTGGGCCGCTTCTCCTCCTGCCTTAAAATGCGATACAGGTCGGGTGTCAGCAAGTGGGTCTGCCCTACAGATGCTGACAGACGACAAGGCAGGAAAAACAAGGAAAAACCAACGATGAATTAAGCATATGAAGAAAAGAATAACAAGCTATGATGTCAAACCATTAGACTGCTTATAGGTGAGGGATGATGGGTGGTTTTTATATACACTGCTTTATGCTTTTTAATAACTTACAAATGTGCTACAATAATCCTGTTTCCCTGGGAGAATCAAGTGGGGGAGCTCTGCAAGGCAGGCAGAAGGGGTGAGACTGAGGCAGGGGAGAGTCCACACGAGCAGGTCCTGAGACCCCTCAGACTGCTCCACAGGCTGTGGAAGTTATTTATTAAAAAGGAGATTCCCTCTTTTAGAGTCACAGCTCACAGCAACCTCAAACTCTTGGGCTTAAGCAATCCTCTTGCCTCAGCCTCCCAAGTAGCTGGGACTACAGGCACCCGCCTCAACACGTGGTTATTTTTTGTTGTAGTTGTCACTGTTGTTTAGCTGGCCTGGGCCAGGTTAGAACCTGCCAGCCTTGGTGTATGTGGCTGGGGCCATAACCACTCAGGCACAGAGGCGCAGAGCCTAGAGTTTCTCCACTACAGGTACAGAGCCTAGAGTTTCTTGCCTTTAATAAAAATAATTATGTAAAGTTATTGGTCTCAATGTACGCCCTTAAAAATTGATCAGTGTAAGGCCTGGTGTGGTGGCTCACTCCTGTAATCCTAGCACTCTGGGAGACCAAAGCAGGTGGATTGCTTGAGCTCAGGATTGCTTGAGATCAGCCTGAGTAAGACCAAGAATCCCATCTCTAAAAATAGCTGGGCGCTATGGCAGCAGCCTATAGTTCCAGCTACTTGGGAGGCTGAGGCAGGAGGATCGTTTGAGCCCAAGAGTTTGAGGTTGCTGTGGGCCATTATACTCTACCCAGGGTGACAAAGTGAGACTCTGTCTCAAAAAAAAAAAGATCAGTGTAATGAACAAAAATATAAGTAGTTTAACTATGTAATAGCTGGATTGTTCTCCTACCAAGTCACTACCACTGATTGATAAATTTAACACAAACCTTAAGAAAACATTCGCATTTAACAATCACAGATCGTGTTCATTTTTCAAAGCTTCAGATTTCTATCATTGCAAAACAGAAACACATTTTAAAATGTAGGTGTAAGAAGTCACCTTTACGGGAAAATACGGACACTGGTGCTTACCCCCAGTTAATTGCTTCCACTGTTTCGATATCTAATGGATCCACTGACTGAGGTAGGGCCTTGTAGAGGGAGGCAAGTCTGTCTGTCAGCAGTTCACACAGGCAAGTGCTCTGAGTAAGGCACTTGGCAGCCGCGGGCTCTGGCAGACTCACTAACAACATCAAGCCCTCGCAAGCTTTCACAGCTATTCGGCCATCCTACGACGGGAAAAAAAATACCCCTTCAGTTCTTGAGTTATATTGGCATCAAGTTGTTTGGAAAAATTCAACGTAAAAGGATTTAATGTTTTATACTAAAAGAAGAATGGATTTCTTTTTTCTATTTTAAAGGCATATCATTGAGATCACGTTAGAGGGAAAAAAGTGAAGATGATTCAGAGAAAAGTGAGTTGTATAATTTAAAAAAAAAAAGTAAAGACGACAACTCACAGGACTTCTAGTAAGATTTAACAAAGAATTCACTAAATTATAATCCTGGTTGGGACGAACAACTGAGGCCTCTGGCAGTGCGGTGACAGCGAGGCCGTCCAGGCTGGCGGAGAGGTCGTCCACGTGGGGAGACTCGTCTTCCAGTGCCATCTGCTCTGCTCCTGTAGCACCACCACACAGTGCCTCCGGCTGATGACACTGTCCGGTATCTGCTGACAAGGAATCTTGACCTTTTAATTCGTCTTCGGAAATGACATTTGGGACTCCTTTGGAAGCCAACGACTTCAACTTATTCTGAAAAGGAATACACATTATATAGGAATCATATCAAGAACCCTGCAAGCCAGAACTCGTATTTTAATGGATTTTTCTACAACTAACATTCCACATGCCTAACCAAAGTAGCAATGAACGTTACATCCAATAAAAACACCCAGACTTTTAATAAACTGCTTTAGGGTACTTCTCCCATTGCACAGGAGTTTATGATACTCTTTGTACTAACTACCGAAAATGTTTTACAGTGGACAACAGCAATGAACAAGGTTAGCAGTAACTATTTGATTACTAGTAACAACAACTAATAGTGGTGGGAAAAAAAGTTTTAGGAGGTTCTGACTGCAGTTAACATTTTTCTTATTGGGCTACTATAAATACATAGCCTCGATGTTGGTTTTTCTAAGATCACGGGGTAAAAATATAAACTTATAAATAAAAATATTTTAATTTTACCAGCATTTGACTTAAGATTTCCATAAAAGCCTCTAAATTCTCTTAAATGTAAGAAACTTTTCTACAATTTTCCCTTACACTTCTACTCTATAAGAACACAAGAAAGTAGTCCAAGGACATTTTTATTACTGTAGTTAGGATAAGAGGTAGGATTTTTCAACCTGCCTTTGCAAAGAAAAAATATATAAAAGATTTGCCTGAAATGCTGGCACCCTCCGCCAACATACACACTCAAACACAAAGAGAATCTTAACCAAAACAAATTAGTTTGAAGGCAAAAATGTCTTCCTTTCCATTTGAAATAAAAGCAAAAAGCAAATTATATACACAAGTTAAAACTTAACCTAAACCAGCTTCTCCACAGGGCCTGACCCAGCATTGCTCATCACAGAAGCACAGTAAAGGCTCAATGAATTCAAGGTTTCAACTTAAAAAGTTATTTTGTAGTAATTTTAAATCACTTTAATTGGCTCAGCATGGGTAGCACAGGGGTTACAGCACCAGCCACATGCACTGAGGCTAGCAGGTTTGAAGCTGGCCAGGGCCAGCTAAACAACACTGTCAACTACAACTACAACAACAACAAAAACAGCTGGGCATTGTGGTGAGCACCTATAGACCCAACTACTTGGGAGGCTAAGGCAAGAGAATCACTTAAGCTCAAGAGTCTGATGTTCCGGCGAGCTGTGATGCCAGGGCACTCTACTCTACTGAGGGCAACATAGTGAGACTCTATCTCAAACAAACAAACAAACAAAAAACCTTAATGTTGTTAAAAGTACAGTTTTGAACAATATTCTTGAGAGACTGAGCTCACAGCACACATATTAAAAGAAAACAACTCCATGAATACTCCAAATGATTTGCTAATTTCCAACAAAATCAATTTGCATAACATAGTCATTATGAAAGTAAGACATTTTATTCCATTTAAAATACTAGTAATATCATTGGGAGAAGTGTCTAAAGACCAATGAAAGGAAGAATCATCTTAGCACAGCACTCTCTCCTTAAACCAGTGTTTCTCAAAGTTTTCTCAAGATTATTGGCATCCTGGAGGTCTGTGGGCTTGGTAAAAATGCAGATTCCAGAGTCCCATCAAGACCTGCTGAATGTGGGTTTCTAGAGGTGGAGCCAAGGAATGTGCACTCTAGGAAAGCTCCCTGGGGATGAGGCACTGCTGCCTCAGCTCTCGTACTCTCGTTCCTACTGAAACCATTTCCTTTCTACTTTAGGGATCTCATCCAGGACCTACCACATTATTTATGCACATAACTGCCAAATCTCTTTTTTTTTTTTTGGTAGAGACAGAGTAGAGTGC
>CAUYTI010012356.1:0-64795 GCA_963575145.1 Galago senegalensis
TAACTATGTACATTAATGCACTTCTGGGGTACAGTGTGGGGTTTTCACACACAATCCGAAATACTTCCATCAAACTGGTCAGCACAGCCTTCATGTCATTTTTCTCAGTTATTGTTTTAAAACATTCTACTCTTAGAAAGATTCACTTGTACCCCTGTAAGATAAACCTCAGAAGTGATCTCTCCAATCCCCCTCCCTCCACCCATTCCCCCGTGTGCCACATCTTTTGAGGGCAAGACACGATTGTAGGAGGGACTTTACCTAACAAATGCGATCAGTGTAACCTGGTTTCTTGTACCCTCAATGAATCCCCAACAATTAAAAAAAATCCCTATCACTAATATTCTCAAAGAGGTAATAAAAGTTTCTCTTTTTATGAAACAATGTGAGAATGCTATATTATTTTAGCACCCAGGGGTAAAAGAATATAGTTCTATATTGATCTTCGAAAACACCATGTGACCTTAAAAATATAGGCAACAAAATAAAAAAGGAACTCCCACAGAACAACAACAACAGAAAATAATTCTTTAGAGTTAAAAAGAAGAGAACATTGAAAAAAAAAAAAACACTCAACAGAAGATTTGTAAAATGAAGTCAAGGAATAGACTTGACTTGTAAAATAGAGTCAGAAGTTAGAGCAAAAAGAATAAGATTTTTTACATAGACCAAACAATGAAGAAAGTTTAGAGAACCAGTCATTCTTGGTAGTCCAACCCCCAATATTAGGAATTTGGAAAAATAGAACAAGGAGAATTAGAGGGCATGATTCATTGTTTTAGCACTCAGGCATGAAAGAATATAGTTCTATATGCCTGAAGGAAGAAGACAACAGGCTTCATTGAAATTACAGGCAATCATATCAGCTTTAGACTTCTGAACAGCTAACTTAGACAAAGACTGTGGAACAAAGCTTTTAAAATTCTGAAGGAGGAAGTCCTGGCAACAGCAATTAGACAAGAGAAAAAAATAAAGGACATTCAAATTGGAAAGGAGGAAGTCAAATTATCCCTGTTTGCCAATTAGGCAAAGACTAAAGACTAAAGCTAAAAAAACTAAAGACTAAAGACTTAGACTAAAGACTAAAGACTAAAGACTCTGCTAAAAAAACTTTGAGAACTCATAAGCAAATTCAGTAAAGTTACAGGATTACACAATTAACATATGTAAATCAGTAGCACTTTTGTACATAAATAACAAACTCACTGAGAAAGAAATCAAAAGGGAATCCTAACTATAATAACTATTTAAAAAAAATACCTAGGAGTACATTTAAACTAGGAGATGAAGGACCTCTACAAGTTGTGATGAAGGAAATTGAATAGAATCAAAACCAAAGGAAGTATATCCCATTGTTCATGGATTGAAAAAATTAATATTATTAAAATGACAATAGTACCCAAAGTAATCTACAGATTCAATACCATCTCTATCAAAATACCAGTGACCTTCTTCACAGAAACAGAAAAAAACCTGTAAAATTTGTGTGGAAGCACAAAAGACCCTGAGTAGCCAAAACAATCCTGAGCAAAAGACAAAGCTGAAGGCATCACATTACCAGAGAATTACCAAACATACCACAAAGCTGTAGTAACCAAAGCAGCATGGTTCTTGTATAAAAACAGATACACAGACCAATGAGACAGAACAGAGAACCCAGAAATAAATTTATATATATATATAGAGAGAGAGAGGCAAGTGATTATTGATGAATGTGCCAAAAATACTCAGTAGGAAAAAGACATCACTTCAATAACTGGGTAGACGAGACATCTACATACAGAAGGATGAAACTAGATCCCCATCTCATCCCATGTACCCAACTCAAAATGAATCAAAGACCTAATGTAAGAGCTGGGATGATACAGCTAGTAGAAGAGGACATAGAGGAAATGCTTTAGGACATTGGTCTGAGAAAACACTATGAGATCTCAAAAGTACAGGCAACAAAAGAAAAAATAAACAAACAAGATTATAATAAACTGAAAAGTTTCTGTACAGCAGAGAAAGCAATCAATAGAGTGGAAAGACACCCTACAGAATGGTAGAATATATTGGCGAACTACTCAGCCAACGGGGGAATAATATCCAGAATATATGAGAAATTCAAACATCTCAACAGGAAAAAACAATCCAATGAAAAAGTTGGCCAATGATCTGAATAGATATTTGTCAAAAGAAGACATACAATGGGCCAACAAATATTTGAAGAAATGCTTAGTATCCCTAGTCATCAGGGAAATGCAAATCAAAATCAAAATGAGGTATCATCCCAGTTAGGATGGCTATTATCAAAAAGAGAAAAAAAATGCTGGCGAGGATGTGCAGAAAAGGAAATTTTTATACATTATTAGTAAGGGAATGAAAACTCATACAGCCACTATGGAGAACAGTATAGAAAAAAAAAAACTAAATAGAATTACTATACTATCTAGCAATCCCACTACTCAGAATTTATCCACAGAAAATCTGAAGAGACAACTGCACCTCCGTGTTTACTGCAGCACCATACACAAGAGCCAAGATACGGAATCAGCCTATGGGTCCAACAACAGGTAAATGGATAAAGAAAATGTGCATATACCTCCATGGAATACTATTCAACCATAAAAAGGATGAAATCCTGTCATTCACAGCAACATGGTTGGAAGTGTATGACATTGTTACATGAAATAAGCCAGCAACAGAAAACTAAACATTACATGTTCCCACCCATACATAGAAGCTAAAAAATGTTGATCTTATAGTTATAGAAAGTACAGCAGAGGGTACTAGAGGCTGGGAAGCCTACAGAGAAGGGAGAAATAGGGAGAGATTTGTTAAAGGATACAAAATTACAGCTAGATAGGAGAAATAAGTTCTAGTGTTCTGCACCACTGGAGGATAAATGTAGTCAACAATAATATATAATTTCAAGTAGCTAGGAGGAGGACACTGAATGTTTCCAACACAAAGAAATGATAAATGTTTGAGGTGATGGTCATGCTAATTACCCTGAACTGATCACTATGTGTTACATATATCAAAACACCACTATGTATACCATATGAACAATTATTATTTATCAAGTAAAAATAAATACTTAAAAATAAGAATAATAATATTAATCGAAGTAACAGAGTCAACAGTTGGTTTTTTGAAAAAAGTATAATACATACATTTTTAGTAAGATTTATCAAGAAAAAGGGTAAATCATAAAATTTTATATTAAAAATTAATAGGAGGCTATAACTTTCAAGCTACCAGAGATTTAAAAAAAAAAATAGTAAGTGGATGTTAAAACAAATTAATGCCAATACATTTGAAAATGTGTAGGAAATTGGGCTATATGCTAGAAAATAACTTTCTAAAACTGATACATGAAGAAAGGAAAATATTAAGTAGTTTAATGGCCTATTACGTAAATTTAATCTGTAATTAAGAAGTGCTTCTTTGTGTCTCTGTCTCTCTCTTTCTCAGATAAACACTACACACACACAGAGACCCTCATGATATTATTGATTAAATACCAAAATAACAATGGAAGTGTTATTCAAATCATATTGAAGTATTTCCATAAAATTGATAAAAGAAACTGCTTTTCAATTATTTCTATGAAAATAGCATCATTTTGAAATAAAACCAAAACAAATATTAAGTACAATTAAGAAAAATTACATGCCAATCTTACTTAGGAGCTTTGATTTAAAAAAAAAAATATGAAGGGAAAAGTTTTCATGATGTATAATGTTTTCTGATGGGCAAGTTCTCAAGAAGTCTCCCTCTCAAGAAGCTACTAAAGAACGCGCTCTACCAAAATGAGAGAATTCTTCCTCCAAGAATAGGAAGTAATGGGATTCAGGAAACAGGAGATGGGACACGGGAGAAAGGTAAGTGGTCCAGGGTGACAGCTGTTCAGCAGGTGCACAGCCATCAGCTTATGGGAGCAGTGTGACTTCAGAGACAGCTATGTCAAGGGCAATCATCACCATGAGCCCAACTGCCAGGGCACCTTCCTTTTAACTTCAGGACAAGGAAGTGGGGTCTTAGTGTACTTGGCTTGACCTAACTGTGTGCCAACAATGTGATTTCCCTTCCATTTTCTACTGTTTGAATGAGCCGAGGACACTCATTTCACTCCAGAGAAGTGCTTCTCTTTGCTGGCGGTGGGCCATGGAGCTTGAGGGTAGAATAGACAAAAAGTAATTTGCTGTGTCTGGCATATTCTTGTGAGACATTCAATAGCTGGTCCACACCACAGGCCTGCTAGCTTCTCTGGCACTGGTGAACCTCATGTTTAGCAGAAGTCACTCTGATTTGCTAAGACTCTTGAACTTCCAGATAGCTGAAGCTAGACCATGACTTACAGATTGTTCAGCTGATCTCTTTCCCCAGGAAACTGAATCTGACAGTGTCACAGTTGCCCTTTTCTCACACCAATAGGTTCTTTTTTATTCAAAATAAATAGTATATTGTTCAGAGTTAGAAATACAGGTGATGGGCGGCGCCTGTGGCTCAGTGAGTAGGGCGCTGGCCCCATATACCAAGGGTGGAGAGTTCGAACACCCCCACTGAAACTGCAACAAAAAAATAGCCGGGTGTTGTGGTGGGCGCCTGTAGTCCCAGCTACTTGGGAGGCTGAGGCAAGAGAATCACCTAAGCCCAAGAACTGGAGGTTGCTGTGAGCTGTGACACCATGGCACTCTACTGAGGGCAACAAAGTAAGACTCTGTCTCTAAAAAAAAAAAGAAAATAAAATAAAAGAAATGCAGGTGACAAATTATACAGGAGAGAACAGAGTACTACTGCTCAGGGCCTGAGCTATGTTCACCAAAATAGCTTCGGGTGTCCCTCCGTGTCTGGGTCTTTATCAGTTCAGTTCTGGATTTTATACAAAAGGTCTAATTGGAAGAGTCTTGAACTCATGTAAAACCTCAAGTGTAGCAGCCCAGAGACTGGCATTAATACTGAGATCTTGGGGTCCTTATCATATTCTCCAAAATTTGTAAGCAGTCTCTGAAAGAACCCATATCTGATTCTGCATCTGCCTTCGGATGGTAGAGTTCATAACCTGTCACTCTCGGCAGTAAGGCTGCCAGAGTCGAGTGATTCTAAACGTGTTGGGAGCAACTTATTTGGGAGCGTTACAGAGCAACCCAGCGCAACCTCCCTTCCTCCCTTTCATCTTCAGTGACATTCTGGCTTTCTAGGCTTTCTACCTCCAGAACCACTACACCTAGTAGGGGTATAACAGAGGCGTTCACTGGTGGTTGAAGCTTGGTAGGCCTCTCTGAGCTGGGATCTAGGGTCTTCTCTGCAGGGCAAAGCTATATAACCCTGCTGAATGGATGCTACTTAGCTTTTTAGCCTTGGAGCATTCAGATTAAGCTGCTCCAGAAGGTTGTAGTAAACGGGACCCTAAAAATGAGGATCCTGGGAAAATGAGCAGGACATGGGAGCTTCCACCCCAGCAGGCAGGATTGGGTACATTGGCTGAGTCCTGAAGCTCTAGGGAACCAACTGGTCTCCCATGGTGTGATCTTTAGAAAGGACAGACACCCGTTGTCAGGGAGGAGTCCTTCAGCTTCTCTCAGCTGGTAGGCAAGGCTCCTAGGAATCTCTTAGTATTCCTCGAAAGGACAGAGCAAACTTTTTTGCTATTCCTTTGGGCTCTGGGCTTCTCCTTCTCATCTTTGACAAAGTGGCAGACAGACCGAACCCTAGGGGTAGGGGCAGAAAGATTGAAGAAAAATATTTGCAAGAATCCTGGAGGCAGTTCCTGGTGTCTTGGGTCAGATTCTGTGATACCAGAAGATCCATAAGGAAGAGTTCCTATGAACCTGAAGACCTAGGAGAATTGCCAGGGGGAAAGACTGAGGCAAACACAAAGAGATCAGGGCCCCAGGTGACCTTAAACGCTAGTTTTTGGAGCTCAGGGATCAGAAATGGGGTTTGATTCCTTATCTTACAAGGAGTGAATAATACTAAAATCATCAAGTGAGGGAGTATTGGGGGAATAAGATATTCATTTGATCTCAATGTTTCAGCTTTGAGATAAATTATTAATTACAAAAGAGGAAAGGTACCTTTATGCTGGAGAGATCTGGCAGGTGCCACCTTCTCCAAGTGACCAAATTGAGTGTTGAGTGCAGCAGACACCGTCAGAGTTTTCCCCATTTTCCCTTGGTCCACCCCCAGGGCTTCTTGCAGACAGCTCCAGGAATCTACACCTATCTCCCTGAAGATATATTTGGGTATAAGAATATGTCACCTTCAACCAGTGAGATTTGGCAGGTAAATTCCATAACTTCCTTGTCCTTCAGTAGGATGATTTCGAGGGTGGTATTATTCTATCACTCAAAGAGTCCCTGACTGGACTTAGCCCCACTTGCCCATAGTGGTACCCACACACACACTGGCCTTTCTCCCTTCCCCCCTCACTTCCCTTGTTGTGCTTCCGGGGGCATGTTGCAAGTAAACTACTTGTACCCAAATTCTTACTCAGGGTCTGTTTTGTTTTGTTTTTTGAGACAGAGTCTCACTATGTCACACTGGGTAGAGTGCCATGGCCTCATAGCTCAAAGCAACCTCACACTCTTGGGCTTAAGCGATTCTCTTGCCTGAGACTCCCAAGTAGCTGGAACTACAGGTGCCTGCCACAGTGCCTAGCTATTTTTGGTTGTAGTTGTCATTGTTTGGCAGATCTGGCTGGATTCGAACCCGCCAGCTCTGATGTACGTGGCTGGCGCCCTAGCTGCTGAACTACAAGCTCTGAACCAGGTCTGGTTTTTTTTTTTTTTCAGTTTTTGGCCGGGGTTGGGTTTGAACCCACCACCTCCAGCATATGGGGCCAGTGCCCTACTCCTTGAGCCACAGATGCTGCCCAGCCAGGTCTGCTTTTTAAAAAAGAACTCAAACTAAGACTCATAATATCACCAATTAAAGGTGTGCACTGATTTTAATAGCTTCCTGGTGTGATGCAATGGGAAATACACAATATTACCTATGCAGTGCTCTTGCCAAAGAATGTTTAACCTGAATCTAATAATGATGAAACAATCAGACAAATCCAGATTGACACACTGCACAAGACACTTGGACTGTGCTCTTTAAAAATGTAAACATAAAAAAGACAAAAACCAGTCAAGAAACTGTTCTAGAAAAAAGGCAACTAAAGAGATATGACAACTGAATAGAGGCATGTTCCTGGATTTGATCCTGGGTCAGAAAACAGAAGAAAGAATCTATAAAGGGCATTATTGGGATAATGAGTAGAATTTGACTACATATTAATATCAATGTTAAATTTCTTGGGTGTGGTAATGATATCATAGTGATATATCAGAATGTCCTTATTCTTAGGAGAGTTATGATGAAGAATTAGGAGTGCCATGGAGTAAAGTATAAGGAGTGACAGAGCTACAATTCACTTCTAAATGATTAAGAGAATAAGTTTAAAATATATATATGGAGAAGAGAAAGCAAATGCAACAAAATGTCAGCCATTGGTGAACCCAGCTAAAGAGAATATAATTGTGCTTTATCTTAATTATTCCTGTAGCCTTTCTGTATCTTAATATTTCAAACTAACAGGAGAGTCTTTAAAACACAAAATGAAACGAGCAGAATATATATGAACTTAGAAATGGGACGGTTCAGATTGCTTTTTAAAAGCATAAAGGGTATCACTTGTTTTAAACATCATGATATGGAAAGACCACTTCTAAGAAGAAGAAAAATCATGTTTTTCAGGTGAATAGCCCCCAGTAAAGAAGTGGTTTTATTAACCTCTAATGTCAAATATCCATCTTCAAGGTCCCAGAGAGGGGAGTCCTCGGGCTCCTGTGAGAAGCCTTTTGTTCTTTCAGATCTCGCTTTTCTTGGGTATCCTCTCTCACAGGGAAGAGGACTTTCTCAGCGCCTTGCTCCAGAGCTCCCAGGGATAAGGGCATTTCTCTCATGCCAGACCCCTGTGTCTCTCCTGTTCCATTGAAAAGAGCCAAGGAGTGCCATGCAAGAGGAAACACTTCCCAAGGTTATGGGCCAGAAAGATGAGCCTCTGGCACTTACCACCATAGCAGCATTGAAAAACACTCACCTATAGACTGCTTACCTCAGTTCCTATTACCCAGTACAATCTCTTATCTTTAAGAAAAAACTTACAGGCCGGGCGTGGTGGCTAACGTCTATAATCCTAGCATTCTGGGAGGCCGAGGTGGATGGATTGCTAGAGCTCAGGAGTTCAAGACCAGCCTGAGCACAAAAGTGAGACCCTGAATCTACTAAAAATAGAAAAACTGAGGCAAGAGGATCGCTTGAGCCCATGAGTTGGAGGTTGCTGGGAGCTATGATGCCATAGCACTCTATCCAGGGTGACAGCTCGAGACTCTGTCTCAAAAGTAAAAAATAAAAAAAGAAGTTCCAGCCCACGGGTACCTTTCTCATTGGTCAGTTTGAGTCAAGCTGGAGACGTCAGCTCTGGCTTTTACAGAATCATGGGCTTTCACAGAAGCAGAAGTAAGTGTCAGCCTCCAAGTCCCAGGAGGTTACATTTTTTATAAATTCTTAAGAGCTGAGTCACTATGGGGAGGACCTTGCAGGTGTATTTTGGAGTCTCCTTGAAAAGACCTCTGTTCTTTTAGACCTTTTTCAGGGTCTTTTCTCTCAACAAAAATGAGAAATAATTTTGATGCATCCAGGGGCTAAAAATAGCCAGGGAAGAAATCAGTGGACTGGAAGGTAAGTTAAGGCATGAGATCAGAGTACCAGAGAGAGAAAAAAATGGAGTAAAATAAACATCTGGAGTAATAATGGCTAAGAACATTCCAAAATTAATGACAAACATCAAACTCTAGATCCAGGAAGCTTAGAGAACACTGAATACTAAAAAAAAAGACAAAAAACAAAAAAACAGCTCCCGCACCTAGGCATATCATATTCAAACTGCAGAAAACCAAAAACAAAGAAAATCTTGAAAGAGACCCTAACTATACAGAAATAAGGATAAGAATAAGAATCATGAAACAACTGATCTTGTTCACCCCCTAAAGCCTCTCTAATCACTGCCTTCCTCGTTTCATTAATAGCAAGTCCAGTCTTCCTGTTGTCCAGGCCAAAAACCTGGGCTCCTCTCCCTCTCACCCTTCACATCTAATCTGTCCCCTATTCAAAGTCTATCCTAAGTCTGGCCATTTGTCACGGTCTCAGCTGGTCCTTCTCTGGTTCTAGCAACTGCAATGGTCTCCTAAACAGCCTTCCCGATTCCATTTCCCCTCAGTCTCTTCTTAGCAAAGCAGCCTGAGGGGTCCTTGAAAAACACAAGTCCAATCAGGAAATTCCACTGCTCTTAGCTTTTCACTGGGTCCATATTTCAGGCAGAGTATGTCCTTTCTATGGCTTTCAAAGCTCCTTCATGAGTCACCTCCTGCTACCTCTTTTTCCTCACCTCTTATACTTCTCTCTTATGCTTACCCTGCTCCAGCTGGGTTTTCCATCTTGCTGCTTTTTCCTCTTGGCTGGGGCCAGGTTTGAACCCACCACCTGCAGCATATGGGGCCGGTGCCCTACTCCTTTGAGCCACAGGCACCACCCCCATCTTGCTGTTTTTCTACATACCAGTCGGGCTAGCACCATAAGGCCCTTCTACAGACTCTTCCCCAACCCAGAATCTTCTTCCTTCAGACACTCTTCTTCTCCTCTAAGTCTTAACTCAAACATCACCCTCTCAGTGAGATCTGTTCTTCTATTCTGATCACTTGATTTTTTTTTTTTTTGAGACAGAGTCATACTATGTTACCCCAGTAGAGTGCAATGGTGTCACAGCTCACAGCAACCTCAAACTCATGGGCTTAAGCGATTCTCTTGCCCTAGCCTCCTAAGTAGCTGGGATTACAGTTGCTTGGCACAATGCCTGGCTATTTTGTTGTTGTTGTTGCAGTTGTCATTGTTGTTTAGCTGGACCAGGCCAGGTTTGAACCCACCAGTCTTGGGGTGTGCTTGACCCCTCCACCCTGCCCCCGCCAAGAAAAAGAACTAGAAGCTAATATTCTAGTTGTCATCTGAGAAGGAAACAAAACCCAAATATTTACCAGTTACATTCTCTACCCTTTACATTGTCTAAGTGGAGGTAACTAACTCTCTCTGAGTGCCTACTCTGTGTCACACTGAAGGCTGGGTGCTCTGAGGAGCCCTGAACTTTAATTACTGTTACGCTCATATTATAGCGAAAAGGGCACAGTTTCAGAATGATTATGCCTAACCCCAAATCACACAGGTAGTCAATGGTAGAGCAGGACTGGAGGTGGAGCTGTTTGACTTAAATACACTGGACTTCTTTGCACTTGTTAGGATATGTCATGTGTTTGGGGAGGGGGGGGATGCCAGCTGAACGGATCCTTCATTAGCCATGTTCCAAGGTAAAATTAGTGTTCCTGTGAGGACAAAGGGGAAACCATAGAATTTGGGATAAAGGGACATCACTTAAGGGATCCCACCTGGTGGGGGAATCCTTCTATAGCTGTGGGATCAAGGCCACTGTGACAGGCCGTGCCTCGAGGCCTTCCAAATACAGAGCCAAATCTGTGGGCCTAGAGCTCGTAACTATTTCAACCCAGTTGTGTCTCTTCCTTGGGGCAGAGAGCCTCAACTGTCTCTCCTGTGACAGTTGTCCCCAGCGCTTTCAGTTGTTGCCCTCGAGGTGCAGGATGTGAGTCCCTTCCTTTTGGCTCCCCGGTAGGCTGTTTCTTCTCATGCCAAGGTTCCTCCAGGTCTAGTTTCTCTGGATTCCCTCCAACATGTGCTGGTGACATTTACATCTGCCAAAGCCTCTTGGCTGTTACACAATTAAGTGTGTGAGCAATCCGCCATCTTAGGAATTGATCTAAGGCACAAAAGCTAAAGTAGCCCTTCAAGTGGCACTGGAAACTATGTGGTTCAACCCGAAGAATCTGGTCTGTCTTTAAACTAAATGTCTTTTAAACATATGTTACCTACTACATTGTATGTGTTCTCTTCATCCAATTCTTCAACATTGCTTTGATAATAAGAAGTGGCTGCATTTGGAGCATTTGATATTTTCTTAAGTATGTGCAGATATCTGGATGTACACAAAGAAGAAACAGACTTTAATGTTGTGCTTTTTGAAAAAACTGTAGTACATTTATAGTAGGAAAAACTATGGTACAGTCAAAATGAAAGAAGTAGCCTTCTACTAGGTACTGACATATAAAGGTCTCTGAGACATGTCATCAAGGGCTAAAAGCAAGCTACCGAGTCATACATATCATATGTGCTGTCTTCGTATACGTCTAATTCTTCATTTCTAAACATAACCCAGAGTACCAATCTATCTGTTCATAATTGTAAAATATCAAAAAAACACCCAGTAGCAATGGATATTCCAATACATGATAATGGAGAGATCAGATGAACAGCATATAAGAAGTCCCTCTCCTTCCTTTGCTGAGGATAATCCCAGCCACGGCACTCTATTTATTTGTTCAAAAAAAATGTAACAATCATTTCCTGTTACCTCTAGAAGGTATTAAAGAACAAGTGCCCTCCAACCATATAGGATTTATAATCTATGGAAGGAAGCAAAATACAGCATGATAATTTAAGCGACAGTATGAAGCAGGAAGTGGTTAATTGCCAAACTTCTGTGGCTGATGAATTCAGAAAGGGGGTGTCTGAAAGCAGAAATGGCCAGGGAAGACTTCCCTGAGGAATGACAGTTTCAGTGTCGTCTTGAAGAATGGGAAGAAAGTGGATTAGCCAAGAAAAAGAGAGGCCAGCGGAGGGAATACGAGACTGGGGAATGGTGAAGAGAATCAGATGAATTCAGGAAGCATCCTCCAACGATGGGGAAAGGGGTGTACTGTTGACTGACACTTGTTAAATGTAGACTGTGCATTGATGTGTGTGTCCCCAAGACCTGCAGCATGTGCTGTCTTATTTTAATTTTGACAGCTTCCTAATTGGGTAAGCAATATTAGTATAATTTTATAAATGAAAAAGTTGAGTTAAACAATCATATGTGAAAAGCGGCAGAGCTAAGGTCAAACCCAGAGCCGCCTGATTCCAGGGCCCCTGCTTTCTCCCTCACAACACACCAGGACCCCAACAAGACAACTCTCCAGAGGGAAGGGATCCTGTATGCGAATTTTGGAGACAAACTTGGGATATCAGATTGGGACCTAGATCATGGATAATCTGAAATGTCAAGAAATTTGAGAAAGTTTTAAACAACAAAGAATTCAAATATGATCTTTTGATAAAAGTAATACTTAATGAAGACTGTTCTGGGAATTTTATGCAAGATGGACTAAAACAGCAAGAAAATAGGGTCTGGAGACTAGACAGGAAACTATTCCTGTAATTTAGGAATAGAGCTAGTTTATAATAGATAATAGTTGTCAGAGGATGGTGGATGATCTGGGCAACCCACCTCTCCAGGATGTTGTGCAAGGCTTCACCTGGCCTGACAATGAAAACCAAATGCAGGGCGGCACCTGTGGCTCAGTGGGTAGGATGCCTGCCCCATATACTGAGGGTGATGGGTTCGAACCCGGCCCCAGCCAAACTGCAACAAAAAATAGCCAGGCATTATGGTGGGCACCTGTAGTCCCAGCTACTTGGAAGGCTGAGGCAAGAGCATAGCCTAAGCCCAGAAGCTGGAGGTCGCTGTGAGCTGTGACACCACAGCACTCTACCAAGGGCGATAAAGTGCGACTCTGTCTCAAAAAAAAAAAAAAAAAAAAGAAAGAAAACCAAATATATTTAGAATGCAAATGACATAAACATAGATGAAACAGATGATAGGCTGTTATGCAACTCTGATTTATATAAATAGACAAACAAAAGGAGAAAGCCTGGATTGTAAAAGACAGACAAGACCTACTTAGATAGCTTCTCCAGGCACAGAATTTAAAAATGAATGCCCTTTTACCACCCATCTTTCTGTTTTTCATTAGTTCTCTAGGCTGGGCAAAAGATAGACACTACTACATAAGCATTGAAGAAGTACTTTGGAACTATGCTCCTTCTGGTAAAAATATGCTCAGTGGAAAGCCTTTCTCAGAAGATCAGTAAGTAATATCTATCCATTGAAAAAATTACTATCAGAAGCAAGCGTCGGTAATTGTTATTCATTGCTGAAATGATGATAAAGGAATTTTCATGATCGATGCTTTCAGAGTACATATGTTTGTTGGTTTAGCATAAGCAAGGTATGGAAAGGAGATATTAATATGAATCAGAAATTACTCTGTCCTGAGACGATTGCCACTCTTGCCCTCCTAACGTGTTAATTTCACAGGTCGTATCTAATTCTGTGGTTATCACCAATTTTCTTTGCATGTACTCAGATTATAAAACAGCAGTTTTCCTTCTGATGTGAGCACAGCTGCCTTCTTTTTTTCTTCAGAAAATTGGGAGGGAGACATCTAGAGGTTGCAAGTGGGGTTCTGATTTGTTGTGGTTTGTGGACAAAACACCCTAATGCTATCAACAAGTGCACGCATGTATTTAAATGTATGAACAATCCTAAGTCAGGGGAATTAACCTAATGCTCGAGCACTACGGTAACTTGAAAGCAGAGTTCAAAACTTTTTTTTGAGACAGAGCCTCAGGCTGTCCCTTGGGGTAGTAGAGTGCTGTGTCATCACAGCTCACAGCAACCTCCAACTTCTGGGCTCAAGCGAGTTTCCTGCCTCAGCCTCCCAAGTAGCTGGGACCACAGGTGCCTGCCACAACGCCTGGCTACTTTTTTTTTTTTTTTGGTTGCAGCCATCATTGTTGTTTGGTGGGCCCGGGCTGGATTTGAACCCGCCACCTTAGGTGTATGTGGCTGGCGCCTTAGCTGCTTGAGGCACAGGCACTGCGCCAGGGTTCAAAACTTACATGCGGTGCAGTCTAAAGAATTGGTTATGTCCCTAAACCAAAATTCCACACATATTGCTGGCTACACGTGTGTTTGATCTCTTCATCCAGTGCTCTAACCTTCCTTCTCCTTACTTGTAGCAGTTTTTTAAACTCCCTTCTCGTTTTCTCTGGCATCTAGGTTTCGCGTAGCAAAATTAAGCTGTAAAGCTTCTAACTTCTAGTTTTCTTCAGCACTTTTTTCTTTCCAGTCAAAATTGGTTAAAATCCTTTCTTTTTGTTTGCTTTTTTTTTTTTTGTAGAAACTTTCAATCCCAAAAATATCAACAAGGAAGTCAAGACAGGAAGAAATATGTTTATAAAAAGGCATTGTATTTTCAATATACTGATAATACCTTCCAAACAATCATTGAAAAACCATCCTGGTTGGGATTTTTAGGTCCAATGATTAAGGCAGAGACTGGAGACTACATTTATGTACATGTGAAAAATTGTGCTTCAAGGGGCTATAGTTTCCACCCTCATGGGCTCACCTACACTAAAGAAAATGAAGGTAAGTGGGTCCCTGCTTCTTACACGCCTGAGCTTTTGCACAATATCTCAGGAAAAGTAAGAGATCACGAACTGGCCAGCATTAGGAGCGAGGGGGAGTTTGGGGTGGACGCAGATTCTCACTTACCTTATCTTTCATGTTTATACCCAAGATGGTCTTTTTTTCAGTTCTGCATCTTGAATGAGTAACAGCCCTTGGGCAATTCCTAGGAAAGACAATACCCTTTCCTCCTCAGTTGCCAAAAAAGGAGACACCCGTGAGTTAATGTTTGGGGTAGCAGAAATTCTGCTCTGCCCTCATTGCAGTTCCATGTCTTCATAGGGGAGGATCGTCCTCCTGCAAACATCAGTATCAAGGGAAATTTCTGCTTTTCAGACAGAATCTTCTCTCCCACACATCAGCAGTCACCACTGCGTGATGGTGTGAAGAAAAGGAGAGAAAGCCAATAGGTAGGGTGACCAGACGTCCTGCTTTTGGCAGGACAGTCCCGATTTTTAACAATTTGTCCTGCGTCCTGCAGGGTTTTTAAAAAGTCCCCATGTTTGGAAAGAATGCACGAACGGGTAGGAGAACAGTAAGGGAATATACAGTTTTGGGCTGCCATGTGGCTATTTTGCCAGGATATGAGTTTTATATTATTTTTGTTAATTTTATAATGTTAAACTGTAATAATAACAAATAATTGTTAAGTGATTATGGAGAACTGCTTATCAAAGTTTGCATTGTTGTCAGGCCCCACCCCGCCTCGCCCCCCATCAATGGTGTCCTGCTTTACCAATGTTAGAATCTGTTCACCTTAACAATAGGGTTTTGAGAGGTTTCAGAAGATAACAAGGAAAGCTAAGAAAGAGAGCTTGGGCTTGTCCATGGTAGAAGATAGGCATTTTTTTCTTAGCATTTGAAATTTTTTTATGAAAGTCTGGCATAAATCTTTAGAAAATTAGAACTTCAGTCCAACTTGCTAAGAGTGCCACTTATAAGATGGGTGCTCTTTTCAACAGAGGCTCTATGAAAACACAGGGCAATGGAAATCCCACGTGGCATTCCGTTCACTGGCATAATTAGTCACCTTACATGACCGTCTTTCAATGGTCATTGCCTTTTAAAGTATTACATGTTATAGACACATAATGGGATAAATGTTACCAAGAATTTGTTTTTATTTTTGTGCTTTTTAAATCAGCACTCAAAACTCAGACTGAGGTTTACAGATTCCCTCAGGGCACCACAAGGAAGAAGCTACAAACAGGCTCTGAGTGAATTCTCGCTACTGAGATGGGCTCAGCAAAAACTGAACCAGGTCCAGAGGCCACTCGGGAGGGACCACTGGGTAGGAAGAAAGTACGGAAGTCAGTCAGTCATGAGGCAGCAAATTTTTCTGCATTTAACTTGGAGCTGGTGGGTCCCAAAAGATTGAGAATGGAAAGTTGCTCATGCTTCAAAGTCCTTTACTGAATAAAGGAACTTGATGCACAGTTAGCAGGATCCTGCACTTTAGGGGTGGGATGTGAGGCCAGAAAAGAAGAAAGAAAACAGAGCAAGATTCCAAATTCAGAACTTAGGTAACAGCTCAGAGTAATGTATGGCATCCAGAGGGCCACCTTGAGACTACTGTGGGCTCCATAGAGGTAACCCGATACCTCTTGATGCCCTGGTCCCAAATCTGACTGGCAATGAGGAATATGCAGAGGGTGACTCAAAAGTCTAGTCTTTGGCTCGGCACCTGTGGCACAAGTGGCTAAGGTGCCAGCCACATCCACCTAAGGTGGTGGGTTCGAATCCAGCCCAGGCCCGCCAAAACAACAATGATGGCTGCAACCAAAAAACAGCCAGGCATTGTGGCGGGCGCCTGTGGTCCCAGCTATTTGGGAGGCTGAGGCAGGAGACTCGCTTGAGCCCAGGAGTTGGAGGTTGCTGTGAGCTGTGATGGCACAGCACTCTACCCAAAGGGACAGCTTGAGGCTCTGTCTCAAAAAAAAAAAAAAAAAGTCTAGCCTTTACCTCTGTATCTGAGACCTAAGAACATGGTAGGTGCAAAATAAATATTTGTTGAAATCATCAGTAAGGGTGGTGATAGTCTGTTAATAGACGGTCTGTTTTATTCTGATTTAGAAACTGCCACTAAACTGAGTATTTAGGTAAAAGCCAATTGAGAAGGACTTAGGGACACAGGAGGCAGGGAGAAATGCATGTTTTGTTCTAGAAATACAAATTAACATATATTTGTGGCTTAATGGAGAAAGCTGGACACAGGTTCAAAACAGCCTTGTCCAGTGATTCCGATAACCACGGTGCTGACTGTCTTTTCTAGGTGCTATCTATCCTGATAATACCACCGGCCTACAGAAGGAAGATGACCACCTGGAGCCAGGGAAGCAGTATACTTACAAGTGGTTTGTAGAAGAAAAGCAGGGGCCTGGCCCCAGTGACAGTAACTGTGTGACAAGGATTTACCACTCCCATGTAGACACTGTAAAAGACGTGACTTCAGGACTCATTGGACCAATTCTGACTTGTAAAAAAGGTAACATGTTTTTAAAAATTCATTGTAATAATAGAGTTAACCAGAATACGTGGGCCTTCCCCTGCTCTTGTAGAAGAAATTTGCTGTCAAAGGCTCTCTGTTTTCCTGCCTTGACCTTGATTCTCTCTGGTCAACAAAGGAAACACCATCTTGGACTCTGAGCACTAGATGGCGATCACTGAACTCCAGCCTTCAGTTCAACCAATAATCCGTTTGGTCACTAGATGGTAGTCAAACTCAGGAAATCTTATCTCAGTCTCCTGCACACACAATAAATGCCACCTTTTCCCCTCCAGAAAGGGCTGAGAAGAGATAGGAAGAGGCCTTCTGCCTCTTTCCTACACGTTGCATTACTTAGATTGGGTCTGGGGAAGTGCAAGATTTTCCTTTTTTGTTTAAGGTGAATTGATTAGAATCACCAGTTTATTTTTTTAATTGACAAGTAATAATTGTACATATTTAAGGGATGCAGTGACATTTCGATACATATAATAGATAGCGAGTGGATCAGGGTACTTATTGTATCCATCATCTCAAACGTTTATCATTTCTTTGTGTGGGAAACATACCAGTATCTTCCTTCCACTTGAAATTATAGAACACATTATTGTTGGTGATACTCACCCTACAATGCTGTGGAACACTGCAACTTATTCCCTCTCGTACCCTTCCACAGATCTCGGCCTATCCCTCCCTTCTCCTTACCCTCTGGTCTCTAGTCTCCTCTGTTGTACTTTTTATTCCAATGAAATCAACATTTCTTTAAGCTTCCACATATGAATACAGCGCAGTCACTTTCTATTGTTGGCTTTTTTGATGTTAACAAAATGTCCCCCAGTTCCAGTCAAGCTGCTGTGAATGACAGGATTTCATTCCTCTTTAAGGCCGAATAGTATTTCATTGTGTATTTATACCACATTTCCTTTATCCATTCATCTGTTGTTGGACACCTATGTTGATTCTATATCTTGGCTATTGTGAATAGTGTGCAACAGACATGGGAGTGCACATGTCTCTTCAATGTTCTGATCTCCTTTCTTTTTTTTTTTTTAAGAGACAGAGTCTCACTTTGTCACCCTTGGTAGAGTGCTGTAGCTCATAGCTTACAGCAATCTCCAGCTCTTGCGCTTAGGCAATTCTCTTGCCTCAGCCTCCCGAGTAGCTGGGACTACAGGTGCCCGCCACAATGCCCGGCTATTCTTTTGTTGTAGTTTGGCTGGGGCTGAGTTTGAACCCACCACCCTTGGTATATGGGGCTGGTGCCCTACCCACTGAGCCTCAGGCACTGCCCTTGATTTCCTTTCTTTAGGGTAAATTCCCACGTGGTCGTTCTATGTGTAGTTTTCTTAGGAACCTGCATACTATTCCCCATAGTAGCTGTACTAGTTTTCATTCCCATCAACATGTGTATGAATTCCCTTTTTTCTGCATCCTCACCAGTGTTTTTTGTTTGTTTGTTTGTTTGTTTGTTTCTTTTGCCTTTTTGATTATAGCCGTCCTAACTAGGGTGAGATGATACCTCATTGAGATTTTGATTGGCATTTCTGATGATTGGTGATGTTAAGCGTTTTTTCATCTATTTACTGGACCTTCATACGTCTTCTTTTGACAAATGTCTGTTCAAACATCTGTTCAAAATTTGATCATTTTAAAAATAAGGTTGTTTGGTTTGGGGGGTTGTTGTTGTTTTGCTGTTGAGACGTTTGAATTCTTTTTTTTTTTTTTTGAGACAGAGCCTCAAGCTGTCCCCCTGGGTAGAGTGCTGTGGCATCACAGCTCACAGCAATTTCCAACTCCTGGGCTCAAGCAAGTCTCCTGCCTCAGCCTCCCAAGTAGCTGGGACCACAGGCGCCCGCCACAACACCTGGCTATTTTTTTTGGTTGCAGCTGTTATTGTTGTTTGGCGGCCTGGGCTGGATTCGAACCCACCACCTTAGGTGTATGTGGCTGGCGCCTTAGCCACTTGAGCCACAGGCACCGAGCCAAGACGTTTGAATTCTTTATGTATTCTGAATGAGTAGTTTACAAATATTTTCTCCCATTCTCTAAGTTTTCTTTTCACTTTGTTGACTTCTTTTCTTTCCTGTGAAGATTTTTAATTTTATATAATCCCATTTTTTTTTATTTTGTTACCTGTGCCTTTGAGGCCTTAGTCATACAATCTTTTTTCCAGACCAAGGTCCTGAAGCATTTCCCTGTGGTTTCTTTTAGCACTTGTATCATTTCAGCTCTTACATGACGTCTTTGATTCATTTTGAGTTGATTTTTGTGTAGAATGAGAGTTCAGGGTCTAGCTTCAATCTTCTGCATATGGATATCCAATTATCAGTTTATTTGACAGCAAAATAATTTTTGCAAGGAAGAAGCTATACTGTTATGTTTCTAACTTGCATCACATCGAGTTTTTATATTTTGATTTAGTTCATTATAATAAGATTAATGAGATGAAAGGACTAGGTTAATTATGAAGTTGATTATCATATTTCCTAAGATAATCGAAGTTTAAAACTTTATGTGAACAAATAGTTCACCCCAGTAAATACTTTAACAAAGGAAGTTTTCTATAACAAACACGTATAATCTCAGAGTTACAGATTACATTCTCCTCTTTGGAAGATAACTTTTAAAACCAACTTTGTAAGAGCTCTTTGCCCTTTTCAAACTTGTAAAGAAGACAATTGCATGAAGACAAGATAAAAAATAATTGCCTATTAAACTTCAGGATATCTGGTCTGAATATTTCCGAATTTTCTCCCTTTTCTTTTTAAACTATAAAGTAACTTAAGAGTTTGCATTCTCAAAGCTAAGTACGTGAACTGCCTTCAACAGTTCTCATTTACAATTATTCTCACTATGTCTTGTGGCTTCAAATTGAGAATAATTTGATATCATTTTATTTTTATTTTTTAGATATGTTTATTTATATTATAAGAACAATTATTATAGTAATTGGATTCCCACTCCCACAGAGTCATCTTATCCATTCATTTGTTTTCATCTATCTGCTAATGAGTCTGAACTCTATAAATTCTGTCCAAACTCCTCTATTGGTAGTGAGGCCTGGCAACCTGGCGCCTCCACTTGGGTATTCCATTGGTGCCTAAATCTTATTTTATTCCCAAACCCATCATCTGGTCCTGCCCTGAATCCTTCCTTCCTTCTGTGTTCCCTGCCTTGGGGGATGGCCTCACATCCTCCATCTAGTCCCTGGGGACAGAACCTGGCTATCATTCTTTATACCTCCCTCTCCCTCATCTCCCACCAAACACATTACATCAGTCAAGTCCTGCCAACATCACTTCCTACACCTCACTGGATCAGCTCACTTCTCTCCAGCTCCACATAGACTGTAACCTAGTTCAGGCCACTACTGTCCTTTTGCCAGGGTGCGAGCAGCAGCCTCTGCTCTGCCAGTTTCTAAGTGCTCCCCTTTCAGTTCATCTCTACTAGGGTCAAGGGTGAGAGGATGGTTCTGGGAGGGCAAGCTGACTCTGTCATTCCTTTGCTTAAAATCTTTCCATGACTACTGATTTTTCTGGTGAGAAAGTCCAAACTTCTTTTCTCTTAATTGCTGCCTTAAATCTTTTCTCCAGAAATACCCCAGCAAATGCTTACTCATCCTTTAGGTATCACCCAAAGTCCCACTGCCTTTGGGATTCTTTTCACAATCGAGATTCAGTTAGCCACCTCCCCGCCTCCCTGGTCTTCCCTCTATAGGACTTTAAACATTATATTGTGTTATTTACTGACAACCTTCACCCTTGATTATAAGTTCTGCAAGGGTAGAAACCTGTCTTTTTTTTGAGACAGATCTCACTATGTCACTCTGAATAGAGAGTGCTGTGCTGTCACAGCTCATAGCAACCTCAAACTCTTGGGCTTAAGTGATCCTCTTGCCTCAGTCTCATAAGTAGCTGGGACTACAGACACCTGCCACAACGCTCAGCTATTTTTGTTGTTGTAATTGTCATTGTTGTTTGGCAGGCCTGGACTGGGTTTGAACCCACCAGCTCTGGTGCATGTGGCTGGCACTCGAGCTGCTGAGCTACAGGTGCCGAGCCTAGGCACCTGTCCTGTTTACTTTTGTGAACTGACCACTCACCAAACACATTTGTTGAATATAAGCACAAATGAATAAGCTAATTAGCATGAACTTGAGGAAGCACAAATTTTAAGAGTCTGTACATTGAACGATCTCCTATGATAATGGTTATCAGATGTGGACACTCCAGAAAGTTACTGACTTAAAGATGAGTATAAATGCTAAAAGTTTGGGTTCCTATGTGTAATGTGCTTTTTAAAGTTTTGTGTAATCCCACATCACAAACATTTACTTTTTTCATGTGTTCTAACCATTACACAAACTGTAAGTTGTAAAAATAGTTGCATCTTCAACAATGGCTCTGATTATTATCTATATGAAAAAGAAGACATTTCTCCTTTTTGTTTCAGGTACACTGAATGGAGACACTGAAAAAAATATCGATGAGTCATTTTTTCTGATATTTTTTATAGTCGAAGAAGGCAATAGCTGGTATATAAATGAAAATGCTCACACATCTAATACTAGTGATCCTGGCTTCGAGGAGAACAATACCATGTACTGTAAGATCACAAGAACCTTCTCTTTCATAATATCTTGTCATTCTAATCTCTATGTTCCTAATTAGCAACTTCCCTTTGTTCAGGTTTGTTTAATAGAGTTTCTACTTTGCGGTGTTTCAGTCAGGGTATACTAGCAGACGTGCAAGTTGACTAGTGAATCTTGCTTATTTTCTAAGTTTCACAGCAAGCAAAATTTGACAAATGCATTTTGTCTTCTGAAGTGTGATATCGGTTTAAAATAGACGGTTAAAAACATAGGAAAGATGTAATGTTGAGGCAATGAAATATTATGAAAGAACAAAGATATAACTGACTAGCTATTTCATGGGAAGAAGTTTTTATCCAACATAGAGTTTTTCAGAACAGATGTTCTCGGAGTCTCAATCACCTCTCTCCTCGCATTCTCCTTTTATGAACTTTTCCCCTTTTCACTGCTTCTTGCCTTTCCACTCACCTTTTCTCCTCTCGTCTCTAAACCTTTGTGCTCCCCTCACTTCTAATCATACATGCTGGGGATGAGATGTCCTCCTTCTTCGAATGTTATAGATTGTGTGTGAGAACGATGTTGACACCGTGGGGTTTATCTAATAAGGAAATGCATAGAATGTCTACTCCGTGGCACTGATTTACCATGCTCGATTGGTTAATATATACTTATTTTCAGCCATAAATGGGTACATCTATGGAAATCTGCCCAATCTCACCATGTGTGCAGAAGACAGGGTCCACTGGCACTTTGTCAGCATTGGCGGTGGGATTAACATACATTCCATCTATCTCCATGGACAAACTCTGATCTCCCGGAATCACAGAAAGGACAACATTATGGTCTTCCCTGCCTCGTTGGAAGATGCCCTCATGGTGGCCAAGGGCCCCGGAGAGTGGATGCTGGGCTGCCAGATACATGGTAGAGATTTATTACTTTTGAATAATACAGGGTCCAATAACTTCCAAGGTTACAACCCTTGCAAATGTCTCATCTTACAAATGAAGAAATTGATATCCAGGAGGGTGGTACAATTTCTTTGGGAAATAGTCAGTGATGGAACCCTGGTCCTTGACAACTTTTTTACTCAATAACAAAAAACTCTTTTAGGTATATAAGATGTTGTTGCTTTTATAAAAATCCTTTTGTAGTCATTAGCTTGTGAGTTTTACAAGAACCCTGATTGTCAGACAGAGCAGGTATTTTTTTTTCTTTTGAGACAGAGTCTCATTTTGTCACCCTTGGTAGAGTGCCGTGAAGTCATAGCTCACTGCAACCTCAAACTCTTGGATTCAAGCCATTCTCTTGCCTCAGCCTCCCAAGTAGCTGGGACTACACGTGCTGCCATAACACTTGGCTATTGTTAGAGATGGGGGGTCTTGCATTGGCTCAGGCTGGTCTTGAACTTGTGAGCTCAGGCAATCCACCTGTCTTGGCCTTCCAAAGTGCTAGGATTACAGGCATGAGCCACCATGCCGGCTCAGAGCAGTTTATTATTACAGGTTTATTTTTTTTTTAACTGAGGAAACAAGTTTCAAGAGATTAAAACACTTTCCCTCAAATTTTATAATAAGTAGAGTGAAGAATTATGCAGAACTGAGTAAGTCCAACTCATTACTGAGTAACCCTTCTTATTTTAATTTATTTCCCTCCTCAATCACATTTTCATTTAGTGATAGAATAGTCAGTTATGAAGTTACTAATCTTTTCTATTCTTAAATAAAATCAGACTCTATATACAATTGTGTAAATGTTCTTTTTCAAGGAGAAACCCTAATTATCATTAGATTTAAAGAATGTAACTTTATTTTTTTGGTCCAAAAATGGAGTTTACTTCTTTTATCAAAACCTATCCTTTCATAAGTCCTAAACTTTTGTTAGTATTATGTTTTGGTTAATTATTCAAACAGCTAAATGACAAGTATTTATCAGGATTTCCTACATTGTGGGTCCCTCCCAGGGCTGTGGGAAAAAGAAGAACCATTCATGGCTATTATAATTTAAGAACAGAATTTAGTCATGAAAAGATTGTAGCTTAAAATGGAATATCACTTTCAGGCTCAAATGTACGGTCAGTTGCATCCACTCTTCCAGCCAGGTCTTTCCACCTTAGCTTTGCAGAGGGGCAGCCCTAGACGCTAGGAGGATGGACCCCATTATTTTCTACTGTTCCCCCCCCCACCCTTTCTGTGTCTTTCTATAGCATTTTTATTTTTTAACTTACTTCCAGTCTTTTTTATTTGTAGTAATGATGAAAATATACGAAGAGATCTTTGCTAGAAAGAATGGCAGGAAGAAAGCAAGCAAAGAAAGAAGAGGAAGGAAAGAGGGTGGGATGGAGGGAGGGAGAAGGAAGCAGGATAGACAGAGGGGAGGAGGAAGAGAGGGAGAAAAATTAGGTGGAGGGAGCAGGCAGAAAAAGTGAATAAGGCCCAAGATTGCTGATAGGTAAATAATCCAGCCAGTAAACTGTAGGTAGCTTCAAACTGGTCACAGTGGGAAGATTTACACCACAACAATCGGCATGCAGACCAGGGTTTGTGTTTGGTTGGGGGAAGCCATTTTAAAAACACACCGTCAGTATAACCCTCCCACTTCCCTCCTCAGAGAGTCACCACTGCAATGAATGTACTTGCAAACCCGTGTACCGTACATGAACGTGTAAAAATTAAAATACATAGCCGTGTTTTCTGTAAGCAGATCACGCGCAGATAATATTCTGTTGCTGGCTTTCATTGCTCACCATATTGAATTCTTGAAGTTTCTTTCCCCACATTCCTTCTACATTTCATTCTTTTAAAAGTTGGCCTGTTTTCCATATTTTGGATGTACCCTGATTTATTTAACCATTTGCCTACTGGCAGGCATTTACATTGCTTCTACTTTTTTTTGTTTGGTAACAGCGTTAATGCCTTTTTATATGCTTAGGTATGTGCAGAAATTTCCCATGGCTAAATATGAAGAGGTGAAATTATGTCATAGAAGGGCTTTTAATTTTAAAAAATATTACCAAATTGTCTTCCAGAAGGTTTATAGTAATTTACACTCCCATCAACAGTGCTCTAAAACCAAAACGTAGGACTGATGTCATAGAAATGTACTTGCCTTGATTTACTTCCTACCTGAGAATTTGTTAATCTAACAAATCAACTAACTCGTTAGTGACTGGTAGTAGCAATTTCATATCCATGAGGGGAAATATTCTTGGCCAAATAGACTCTTAAATTCTTTCCAGCATGTAGGTGCCATCTCCACCTAGGACTGGCCCAAAGCTCGTTCCTGATATTATCCTCTAGCAATACATGTCCCTTTAATATTCATTTTTGCATCTTGGTTTTAGTATGTGTATCATGCATTTTAAATTTGTATATAGATTTCATACAATTTCTGAAAGAAACAGAAAGCTTCGATATTATTGGCTAAAATTAAAAATATAGATGGACAGAGACAATTTGATTCATGTTTTAATAACATTCTCTACTTGGGTTTACTGTTTTCCAGAGAGTCTGCAAGCATTTTTCAAAGTAAAGAATTGCCACAAACCTTCAAAGAATGTTTCTGGGAAACAGGTTATAGATTACTATATTGCTGCTGAAGAGATTCTTTGGCAATATGCGCCATCTGGTATAGATTTCTTCACTAATAAAAACTTAACGGCACCTGGAAGGTAATGATTCACCGATTGCAATATTTATGGTTAAGAAAAAAGATAATTGGCTCAGCACCTGTAGCTCAAGTGGCTAAGGTGGGTTCGAATCCAGCCTGGGCCCGCCAAACAACAATGATGGCTGCAACCAAAAAATGGTTGGGTGTTGTGATAGGGGCCTGTGATCCCAGCTACTTGGGAGGCTGAGGCAAGAGACTCGCTTGAGCCCAGGAGTTGGAGGTTGCTGTGATCTGTGATGCCAGCGCACTCTACCCAGGGGGACAGCTTGAGGCTCTGTCTCAAAAAAGAAAAAAGATAATTGAAATATTTTCATAGACCCTGTTACATCTAAAAATGATTTATGCATCTCATAATTTAAAAACGCTGATAAAATGAATATGGAAAAATAATTGTATCAAAATTGAAAAATATCAAAACCAAATTCTTATCTAAATGCCTTGGCAGCCAATGTAAAGGAAAATCTATTGCTCATCTTTTTTCTATTACTAAACTTTAAAATGGATTTATTTTATTCTTATGAAACACTTCAGAACATAGTGGACAATGTCGTCAATAGCAATTTTAGAAAACTTTAAAAAACATTCTTCATATTTAAGTACATATATTCCTTCTAAAATATGAAGACATAACTAAATTGTTTTACTTGATATCCTTAAATCATATTAAGGATTTTCAATATTAATTTAGTTTATTAAACATTAATTAATAACACCTAAGAATATATTAGCAATTGCTGTTATAAGGACCAAAAACTAGGTGTAAAATGTATGAGTGTGGCATCAGCATTTAAAAGTGGGTAAAAGGTGTTTCTGATAGTTCAATTGCTGAATATATTCACAAGTTTGAAGACCACAGGGGTTTTAATCCTTCTGGGCCCACTCAATAAAAGTTGCACGTCAGAAAAATTCCCAGTACTAAAACTACCAGAAAGCAATATTTCCCATGAGATTTATTTTTCTCTAGTTGACTCTCAGATAATTTGAGAAAACTGAGATTATAATGTCAAGTGAACATTCGCTCTTCTTTTTTTGTCGATATAAAATATGTGTACGTATTCATGGGCACATGTGATATTTTGATAGATCCATATGATGTGTAATGATTAGATCAGGGCATTTAAGATATCCATTGCCTCAAACGCTTATCATGTCTTTGTATTAAAGCATTTCAAATTTTCTCTTCTAGTTATATTATGAAATATATAATATATTGTTGTTAACTATAGTCACTCTGCTTTGCTATCAAACACTAACCTTAGTTCTTCTATGTTTGTATCCGTGGATGGTGGGAAACCTATGGCCTTCTGCTTTCAAGATGGCTCTTTTTTAAGTGCAAAGTAGGCAAGAGATGCTTCATCTTTCTCTGTGACACCCCTTTTAATGAAAAGATTTCTTCTGTAAAATTTGGATTCAATCAAAAGACCTAGAACCTTAAAGCTCTAGGTCCCCCATCTCTGAATGAGTAACAGTATGAAATGTTAATCTTTCTGTGCCTGGCTTAATTTAATCAATGACCTTCAGTTCCATTCTTGTTGCTACAAATGACAGGATTTCATTCTTTTGTGTGGCCGAATAATAGTCCATTGTGTGTATATACCCCACTGTCTTTATCCCACTGTTTGTCTGGTGGTAGAAACTCAAGTTGATTCTGTATCTTGGCTATCGTGAAAAGTGATGCAAATGTCCCCTGGACATACTGGCTTCTCTCCTTGGATAGATACCCAGGAGTGACATTGCGAGAGCGCATGGTAGTTCTACTTTTAGTTTTTGATGAACTGCCTTGTTGTTTTCCATAATGGCTACACTGATTCACATTCCTATGAGTACTGTGTTAGAATTACCTCTTCTCTTCATTGTTGCTGGCATTTCATTTTATTTTATTTTATTTTTTGATGGGAGCTATTCTATCCAGGACAAAATTTTATCTAATGTGGTTTTGATTTTCATTTCCCTGATGATTACTGATGGTGAGCATATTTTCATGTACTTTTTTGCCATCTTCAGATCCTTTGCCTACCTGTTAATGAGATTATTGGGGGGGGGGTTGCTGTTATTTGAGTTCCTTGTACATCTGTGTATTAGTCCCTTGTCAGATGGATAGTTTAAAATATTTTCTCTGAATACAGATTGTCTTTTCACTCCTTTGACTGTTTCCTTTGTTGTACAAAAACATTTTGGTTTAATATAATCCCATTTCCGTATTTTTGATTTTTGTTACTTGTGCTTTTGAAGTATTAGCCATAAAATCTTTGTCTAGACCAATGTTTGTTAGTTTGTTAGCTCTAGTTAGTTTTATGGTTTTAGGTTTAATATTTAAGTCTTTAATCCATTTTGAATTGATTTTTGCATATGCCAAGAGATAGGGGTATAATTTCATTTTCTGCATACTGACATCCAGTTTTCCCAACATCATTTATGGAAGAGGGTGTCCTTTCCCCAGTGTATGTTCTTGGTACATTTGTCAAGAATATTTTGGCTGTAAATATGTGGATTTATTTCTAAGTTCTCTATTCTGTTCCATTGGTCTATATAGCTGTTTTTATACCAATACCATGCTTTTTTAGCTACTATAATTTTTGAGTATATTTTGAAATCAGGCAATGTGATGCCTCTAGCTTTGCTCTTTTCACTCAGTATTGCTTTGACTATTTGGGATCTTTTATGGTTCCGTAAGAATCCAATTTTAGGATTCTTTTTCCTGTTTTGTGAAGAATGTTAATGCTACTTCATATGAATTGCTTTGAGTAGAACTGTCATTTTAACAATATTAATTCTGATCGTAAGTATGGGATTCTTTCCATTTTGTCCTCTTCAACTTCTTTCATCAATGCTTTATAGTTTTCTTATAGAAATCTTTCTTCTATGTGGTTCTATTTATTCCTAGATATTTTATTTTTTTTGATAGCTGTTGTGAATGGGATGGTTTTCTTAATTTATTTTTAAGCTAGTTTGTTATGGGTGTATAGAAACACTTTTGATTTGTGTATAATTGTTGATTTGTATTCTGGAACTTTATTGAATTCATTTATCAGTTCTGAGAGTTTTTTGATGGAGTCTTTTTATTAACGTATATAGAAGATCATGTCATCTATAAAGATGGACAGTTAACTTCCTCCTTTTCTAGTTTGGATGCCTTTTATTTCTTTCTCTTGTCTAATTGTGCTGGCTAAGACTTCCAGAACTGTGTCAAATAGGAGTAATGAACTTGGGCATCCTTGTCTTACTCCAGTTCTTAGAAGAAAGGTTTTCCCCATTTTACAATGTTAGTCATGGGATTGTTAAATATGGTCTTTATTATGTTGAGGTATAATCCTCTATGCCTGATTTGTTAAGAGTTTTTATTACAAAGGAATGCTGAATTTTATAAAATGCACTTCTGCATCATCTGGAGATAATTGTATGGTTTTTGCCCTCTGTTCTGTTAATGTGCTTTATCACCTTTATTGATTTGAGTATGTTGAATCACACTGGCATCCTCATACTTGCATCCTGCTTAATCATGGTGTATTCTCCTTTTTACATTGTTGGATTTGGTTTACTAGTGTTTTGTTGAGAATTCTTATATATCATCAGGGTCGTTGGTCTGTAGTTTTTCTTTTTTGTTGTGTTCTGGTCTAGTCTTAGTACTAAAGTTATACTGATCTTGTAGGATGAGTTAGGTAGAGTTTCCTCATCTTCAATTGTTTTGAATAATTTGAGATAATTTTAAATAATAATTTGGTGTTAGTACTTTATAAGTTTCATAGAATCCACCAGTAAGGCCAACTGGTTTTGGCTTTTCTTTTTTGGGAGATTTTTCATTACTGACTCAACCTCATTCCTCATTATTTGTCTGTTCAGATTGGCAGGGTTGTTTTTTTTCAACACTTTGAATGTATCATCCCATTTTCTCCGAGCCTATACAGTTTCTGCTGAGAAATCTCTTGTTATTCTGTTTTTTTATATATATATATATATATATATTTTTGAGACAGAGCCTCAAGCTGTCCCCCTGGGTAGAGTGCCATGGCTTCACTGCTCACAGCAACCTCCAACTCCTGGGCTCAAGCGAGTCTTCCTGCCTCAGCCTCCCAAGTAGCTGGGACCACAGGCGCCCGCCACAACGCCCGGCTATTTTTTGGTTGCAGCCTTCATTGTTGTTTGGTGGGCCGGGACTGGATTCGAACCTGCCACCTTAGGTGTATGTGGCTGGCGCTTTAGCTGCTTGAGCCACAGGCTCCAAGCCAATCTCTTGTTATTCTGATGAAGATCTCTTTACATATGACTTGATACTTTTCTCTTGCTCTGTTTAGAGTTTTCTCTTTTCTCTCTTTGTCTTTGATTTTTGACAGTTTGATTAAAATGTGTCTTGGAGAAAAAAGACTTTTTGGAGTTGATCTATTTACGCATCTTTGAGCTTTCTCTATCTGGATGTCTCTATCTCTTACAAGACTTGAAAAGTTTTCAGCTAGTTATTTGTTAAATATGTTTTCCATGTCTTTGCCCATTCCCTCCTCAGGAACACTCAAAATTTAAATATTTGGTCACTTTATGATGTTCCATGTTTCACATAAGCTTGTCTTCATTCTTTCTATTTTTTCCCTTTTTTATTTTGTGCTTGACTAAGTTATTTAAAAGACTGGTCCTCAAGTTCAGAAATTCTGTCTTTTGCCTTATCTAATTTATTACTGGAATAATCAATTTTTTAATACTTATTTATTAATTCCTCAGTTCTAGGATTTCTATTTGGTTGCATTTTATAATATTTGTCTCTTTGTTGAATTTCTCATTCCGATCATGAGCTGCTTTTATTATTTCTTTGTATTATTTGTGTTCTCTTGTATCTCACTGAATTACTTTAATATCATTATTTGGAATTTTTTTCATAAATTTCGTATATTTCTTTTTTGTTAGAATCTGTCGCTAAAGAACTTTGACTCCCTCGAAAGTGGCAGATCTCCTTGCTTTTTCATGCTTCTTTATCTTTACGTTGATATTATGCATCTGATGTAACAGCCACTTCCTTCAATTTTTTGGAATCGCTTTCATAGGGAGACTTTTTCATACAGGTGTGTTTACAGCACTGAGTGTGTTGGGTGCTTAGGCTAGCATGGGATTATCTACTCAGAGGTCTGCTCCTTCCATGTGAATGTGCCAGGTGTGTTTGGTCCACTTCTCACATTTTAAGTTCATCATTAAGTTATTCTTTTTGTGCAATGGACATTTTATATCAATTGTCAGAAGGACAACTGGGCTTAAAGCAAAAATTAGAGTTAGGTCTCTCTCTCATTTTATTTTGGCTAAAATAAATATGTATTAATGAATTATTTTGCTTGATTCTCTTAGTTCTGAAATTCTATGATGTCTGAGCACAGCAAGTTGCCACTTTACTGTTAGGAAATATTTTATTTTAGAGGGCCCCTTTTCTAATCAAAATTTAAAAAATAACAATGATATCTCTTTTCTTAATGTTAGCACATCTCTGCAAATAGTTGTTGTAATAGCAATATTTGTTTTTACCTGCCTGAAAGTAATCAGATGTAATGTCTTTTTAATTCTTATTCCAACAGAAAATTGTCAAGGATAATTATACACACATGCATAGGGAAAACACTGAAAGGATATCTAGAGACAATATTGTTTGGGTGGTTATGTGTAAACAGTGGAATGGTGGAAATTTTAATTGTCTTTGCTGTATTTTTTCTTCTTTTTCAAATTTTAGGCAAAGAGCATTATTTTATAATGATCAGAAATAAATTACAAGTATTCTGAGACAGAAGTGTTTGGATTCTTTCTTTTCACATGATCACTGCAAGCATAAAAGTTCCTTGTGTATCTGCTTTCTCTGCACAGTGACTCCCAGGTATATTTTGAGCAAGGCCCAACAAGAATTGGAGGAACTTACAAAAAACTAGTTTACCGTGGATACACAGATGCTTCCTTCCGAACACAGACGAAAAGAGAAGCACATCTGGGAATTCTTGGTAAAATGCTATTTATAGCACATGGGGTTACAAACCATTTATACATATTCTGTGCAATCAAAACAGTATTCACCAACTCAGTTACAGATCGTTTAAATATAATCTTATGGAACCTTCTGAAATCAACATGTTGATTCACCCAATGGTCTTAACGACATTCTGTTGCCCCTATAAATCCAAGGAGATGAGTATCCTCACTTGGACCCATTCCTGGGTTCACGCATCATCATCTTTTCAATTTCTTCCTAAAGGAGCCTTATCCATGTATCACAACCTGACAACTTTCTTTATGATTCTTCATTTATAGGCCCTGTCATTAAGGCAGAGGTGGGAGTGATCATCAAGGTCACTTTCTACAACAAAGCTTCCCTGCCCCTCAGCATGCAGCCACATGGACTGCGCTACAACAAGAGCAATGAGGGCTCATTCTACAAAACACCCGGCGGAGGTGAGTGGCGCTCAAGTGAGCCTCGCTGCTGTATAAAGTCAGCAAAAAATAAAATTCTTTTTATTTGTTTATTTGGTAATAAAACTCTTTCTTAAATTGTTGTGCAGCCTCGATGTCTTGTCATAACAGCTCTGCATGCTGTTTAGTGGCAGAGTTACTTTTCTTCAGCCCCATCCAACTGTTGAGCGGGGAACAGTCCCTGCTCTCAGAGATCTTGGTCTCGATGAGGATGTTTATGGTCTTAGGTTTTATTTTCTAAAGGTTTATTTCTTCCTAGGCACCCCTCCTCCCTCCTCACATGTAAACCCTGGCACAAAATTTGTCTATACGTGGGAAGTTCCAAAAGATGTAGGTCCCACCTCCACGGACCCCAACTGCTTGACCCGGTTCTACTATTCCTCCGTAAACGGGACAAAAGACACTAACAGCGGCCTCATCGGGCCTCTCCTTGTGTGTAGAAGTGGAAGTCTGGAAAAGAATGGCAAACAGGTGAGTCATGAAGCCTGGTGAGAGGCTTGGTGAGCTTTGGTGAGAGGTGCCCTTGCAGAGAAGGAGGATGCCTCTAGCTTCAGGTACCAGGAGTTTCAACTTCTGTGTGCTGATGTCTTCAATTCTATTCTATCCTCAACTCCAGACCTGCATCCTCCTTGGTCCAATGGCCACACCATAACCACACCAGGTGGATGGTCATTGGACTGAGGAGGATAAGGTCTAGAGTTGAGAAAAGAATAGATGTCCTACATACATCCCAAGACTAGGTGAACCCTTAATCTCCTTCTGGACAGCCACTGACTCTCCTCCCTCACCTCTTCTGTCTCTTAGTGATGTCACGGGACCTTGGACTCCCTCAACAACTCCTTCTTTCCCACCTGCATATTAATCACAAACTCTCCAATACCACAACTTATTTTAGGCACTGCCATTTCTTTCTGAGTTTCTTCAGCCTCCTAACCTTTGTCTTCACGCTCATCCTGCTTCAATGTGGCTAGTCCACATTCCTCCTGACAAATCTGATTAGAGCCCTCCAAACACACAAAAAAATCACCCCTAATTTCCTGGCTGAGAAGCCACACCTGGGAGCCTGCCAATCCCTCCAGATTCATGTCCCTTCCCACCTTATAGTATGAAATTAACTTTTTCCAATTGGCAAATTAGAGTTGGAATATGGCAGAATTAGCTCTTTAGGCCCTGAGTAAGGAAGACTACTTTACAGCTCTGATTCTTTCCTCTTTTCTCTGCTATTTTATCTGCCAAAAGGGGAGACATTTTAAAACTCAGTCTGAGGGCCCTTCCTGTGAACAATATTCTCTGACTAAAGTTAATAGAGGCTCTTGCAAGTCGCCATAGTTCCTTGTGTATGTTTCTATTAGAGCATTTATCCATGCAATTATATTTACTGGCCTGTATCTCCCACTAAACCATAAGTTTCTAGAAAGCACACATAAGGTTTTTATTAATTTTTTGTAATTACCACATTACCTGGCATGCAGTAGGTGTTTAATAAATGCTTGGTGAATGAGTTTCCTTTTTCTCCCAGTCATAAGTGTACTAATATCTAAGTTCCTTTCTACGTTAATACAAAAATTTGTGTGTAAATTCATATATATATTCATACATATGTGTATAATTAAAAATATAATTTATTTAAAACCATGAATATACATTTATATTCATCTATATAATAAAAGTCATAGTAGTAGCCCAATAATTATTATAGTACATAATGGATTTTATGTTTTATATACAAATATATGTATGGACATGTAATTTAGTCAAAACCCCTAAAAATACAGACTTTCTAGAATTCCAAACTATTGAACTTACTTCCACAGAGCATCTATGTTAAAAGTCACTATAAATATTTGTGATTAAATAGTTCAGTTTATGAGGTTTAGATGTTGTGATCTCCAGAGTAATTTTTCTTTTTTTTTTTTTTTTGAGACGGAACCTCAAGCTATCCCCCTGGGTAGAGTGCCATGGCATCACGCTCACAGCAACCTCCAACTCCTGGGCTCAAGCGAGTCTCCTGGCTCAGCCTGTCAAGTAGCTGGGACCAAAGGCGCCCGCCACAGCGCCTGGCCATTTTTTGGTTGCAGCCGTCATTGTTGTTTGGCGGGTCTGGACTGGGGATTCAAACCCGCCACCTTAGGTGTATGTGGCTGGCACCTTAGCCGCTTGAGCCACAGGCACCGAGCCCAGAGTAATTTTTCTATGAAGAAAGCCAGAGAGATTTTTCTCAACTTCTTAGTTCTATGATAATCCATTTGCTGGGATTTGTGCCTTTCTATGAAATGTCCATAGTTGGGAAATCAATTGATTTGATTTTCCAAAAGTGTATAGTCCTCTGTGGTCCACTATATAGTATAGTGAAAAATCCTAGATTCAGGCCAAGCAGAGATTGAACCAGACCATCCATAATTCATTTCCATTCTTTTTTCTACTTTCATCCACAGAAAGGAGTAGACAGAGAATTTTACCTGCTTGCCACAGTATTTGATGAAAACGAAAGTCTTCTCTTGGATGAAAATATTAAAACATTTATTACACAGCCTGAAAATGTGCATAAGGAGGATCAAACCTTCCAAGATTCTAACAAGATGTCCTGTAAGAGGATATTTCACTTACAAGATAGATGCTTTAAACACGTATTTAATTTCGATTTGCCTAAAAATTTACAAATTAAGAGAGACTTGTATTTCCCCCCAATGGTTGGCATCTTATGTTTCCTTGAAATAGCATTTCATAGTAAAAATGTTATCTGCTAGGGCAATTATCTTGAATTTAACTAACCAAATACACTTACCAATATCTTTTTGGTACAATGCATTATTTTATCTATAGCTAAATGTGAAATATAAAAATCACATATTTCTCTGTTGCTTAATTTGTAGGATGGGTGAGGCAGTGTGTTTGTTGAGCAGGTTGGGTGGGTAGGTGGGTAGTTTGCTGATTGCTGGTTTGGAAGACTATTATACAGTGTAGTGGGGAAAGAGTTAGTCTGTGATCAGGTGACTTGGACCCTGGTCTTAACAGTTCTGCTCACTAGCTGAGTGACACTGGACAAGTCACTGCCTCGCTTGCCTTGGTCTCCTCAAGTCTAAAAGGAAGGAGTTGATGAGTTGATCCAGGAAAAGCTCATGTGGTCCTGCCACTCTCTGATTCTATAATGTCCTCGTAGCCACCTATGAATTGATTAAATAACAACAGAGGAGAAAAAGGTTGTAAATAATCACTTGCTGTTCTTATGTGAATTAACTGCTTCATTATTAGTGCTTAGCTGAGCTTCAGAAGATACCAAGTGTCAGTAAATTAACTACTCTTTCCTTTGTCACAAATGTTTTGCAGCCATAAATGGATTCATGTACGGAAATCTGCCCAAACCAGAGATGTGCATAGGGGACCAAGTCTCGTGGCACGTCTCAGCGTGGGATCGGACGGAGATTTACACGGGATATATTTTTCAGGAGATACCTTCGTTTCTATGGGATCGAGGAAGGACACTGCAAATGTGTTTCCTCATACCACTGAGACGCTTCTTATGACACCTGACTCTGTAGGTGAGTAATGGATCTTCTCATTTAGCCTCAAACACCAAAACATGCAGAAGCACCAACTTTTTATGGCATTGAATATTCTCCACGTACACACAAAATGGAAGTGATACAAGTCATACTTAGGAACATTTTGCCCTGCTGCATTTAATTTATGGGAGCCTTTGTATCCTATTTTCCCGTACATAAAAATCCCCTCAGCCTCTCCTAATCCTCTTCCTGGGCCTCCAGGCTTTAAATCATCCCATGCTCTTCAAAAGGGATGGAGACATTTTGAAACTCCTTAAACTCTTTCCCTTGTTTTCCTTCTGTTACCTTCTGCATTTCTTACTCTTCTGTACATTGTTTCTCAGGCCTTCTTCCTGCTTCAGTCTTACCCTCTTCCCTTCTGTCTTCCTCTTCCTATTTTTCTTTTTACTACCTGTGCTCTCTGGGTAAATGTTTAGCTTCAGTAAAGTTGATCCTGGCTGATTACATTTTGGAAAGAAGTCACCCTACATCAGAGAATTGTATAGGGATCAGAAAGGACCATCTCTCCCTCTGAACCTAGTTTCCTCATTTGCAAAACTGGGACTGTAACAGCTTATAATACACGAAAAGGAATAGACAATGATCAAATGAGATGAATGGAGCATAGTAAAGTGCCTGGCATATGTCAGATGTTCAAGAAATGTTACCTCCTTCTTTAATCCTGCAAATCCACCCTTATCTCCCTCTACCCCCAAATGTTATCTGTCTTGTTCAAAAACTACTGACACTAATGAAAAACTGTGTAATAGACCAGCTACTCTACAAATACCATGGATTCACTTTGACTCATTGTGATCCCAAAGATTTCTTTGACTTAATTTCCTACATTTCAAAATTTAAAATTTTACTTTTCAAATAAACAGATTTGGGGCAGCTGACGGGGAAAAGAAAGTGATTTCTCCCACTCCCTTTCTCTCCTCTTGCTGTGAGAAGTTGCACTCTGGCTCCCTCAGGGACAAGGCCCCCCATGACTTCCTCCTCACCTTTCCCCTACAGGTTTCCCTGGAGTTAAAAATGTCCTGTCATGTTCTTTCCTAAGCAGTATCAGCTGTAGCAAACATGTGACACTCTGTGGCAAGCACTATGCTAAATAAAGCCTTTACAGGGAGTATTTCATTCTAAATAATTTTTTCCCCAAACCTTCTGAGTCTGAAGATTTTGCTTCCTTTTCAGTCTTCTTGAAACTTACCTTCTACAAAAACTAACAGAAACATGTGTAGAGTTGAAAGACAGATGTTAGCCTAGCATTAAGATATAGCACTGGGATGTGATGAACCAGCTGCTTTCATTGCAGTCATCATTTTGGACTTTTAACACAAGAGAGATTCCTTTCACTGCCTCCACTCTACCTACCACTCTGACCCAAGCTGCCATCATCGCTCATTGCTGACTTAACAGCCTCCCCACGGTCTCCTTTCTTCCACTCTTGCACACCCCAGTTTGTTCTTAGCAAAGCTGCCACAATATCCTCATATCTTTGTTGTCTTAAAAGCCCACTATGACTTTCCATTGCACTCAGTAACTGAAGTCCACCTAGTGACCCCATGACCTGACCCTCCACTCTATTCAAATACAGGCCTGTTGGGTGGTCTTTGAACACACTGAACAGCCCCCCAAGGCCATTGCTTCCTGTTTCTTCTTCCTGGATTGCCTTTCCTCTAGATCCTCACTTCTTATAAATCTTTGCCCAATGTCATCCTCCCATCCAGGCCTACACTGATCACCCTATAAAGTAATGCTCCCTTGAGCCCCTCCCAACACACATTCAGAATTCTTAACCCTCCTTTACGTGGCTCTACTTTTTCTTTAACTCATAGCATTTAACCACCTTTCAACATACACGAAAGTTACTTAATATTAATATGTTTATTGTTTATCTCAACAACACCCTGCAATATAAATTCAGAGAGCAAGAATTTTTAACCATTTTGTTCTAAGAGTTTCCCTGGTGACTAAATATGTCTGGTATCAAAAAGGTACTCAATAAATGTCTGTTGAATTCATGAAAGAATGTATGAATGATCTTACCACATTTCTTTGGGGGGTTGAATCGGTATGAATGACTTTACAGAGGAAAGACATGTGCATTCAGAGCTTAAAGAATTCCTTTCTTATTCCTCCCTAGGAACTTTTGATCTGTCCTGTATGACATCAGAGCACTACATAGGAGGCATGAAACATCAATACCAAGTGAGGAAGTGTTCGAAGCCAAACCCTGATCAAACACTGTACCTGAAGGAGACAACCATTTACATCGCAGCTGAGGAAATTACCTGGGATTATACGCCTAGCAAAAAGTGGCAGAAAGAACTGCACCAGTTACAGAGAAAGAAGTATGGTGACAGCTCGGGGCTTTAAACGGGAAGTGTTCATTCTGAGTCTTCCACCCTTTCCTCTTAGTCACATAGGAAGTGAACGGAACAGGAGATATCCAGCGATAAATAGCCTCAAAGCCTGCATTCAATGTGTGTGTGCGTGTGTGTGTTTGCACATGTGTGTGATGGTATATATATGGGTGTGGTGTGTCTGCCTTTAGGATACTTTTCAATTATAAATCACTTGTACATATTCAGTTGCAAAGGGCTTCAAGTCTCTCTAAGTATCTACACAGCTTACATTTAGACTTTATTTCTTCTCTTCTCTTATTAAATCCTTTCTTCTTCCTTAGGTATGTTACCATCTGATTTCACCACAGGCGTAGTAACCTAACTCCAGCTAATAATACCTTCAGCATTTGGAATCAGACTTTTTTCCTGCTTCGTTTGTTTCTATCTCTTATGTTTTTCTAGGAACTTCAAATGGAAGACATTGATTTTTCTCTTTTTGTAAAATTCTATTTCGTGGGTTTTCTCTTACTATTTATTCATGTATCAAATGAAAATTTTATCCTAAAACTATCTTAAAATACAGAATGAATATCTAACTATCTTGTTTGAATATAAAACATAAAGCCTTCTTTAAAAAAGAAGACTTACTTTTCTGGGTAAAAGCTTCCAGGTATAAGTCCTTCCATCTGAGTTCTTTGTCTAATTTAATGATATGTGAACTAAATTTGAGGTTTGTTGGTTTTGTTTTTATTTTCTTAAAGTGGAACCAGCATGTATACAGACAGAAATGGAATGCATCTTGGGTCTAAATACAAAAAAGTTGTATACCGTCAATACGATGATGGCACGTTCACCAGTGAAACAAAAAGAAATGAAGATGAGAAACACCTGGATATACTAGGTATGGATGTGCATAAGATTAGCTTTGGGGTTTTTCTTCTTGTCCTCAGTCACTAGACACTGTCGTATACACGAAGACCATTGTCATTCTCCACCTTGACAGAGGACAGTGTCTGTAAGTCTAACTAATTTGTTTGCTGATAGGCATTTTTTTACTGGTGGAAACATTGGTTCACGTATTATTTTCCCCCAGAGGCTGTAGAATGATAATGTACTCAGTTTCAGATTACCTGGCTTCTGGACTTTCTAGAATTCAAGAATTTCTAGATCCAGAAAGGACTTTAGGAGTAGTATTTAGGGATAATTTCAATAAAATTAAAACAAAGGAACAGCAATGCAATGAGGAAAGGAACTTTTTTGTTTGTTTTTATTGTTTGTTTGTTTGTTTGTTTTGAGACAGAGTCTCACTATGTCTCCCTCTGTAGAGTGCTGTACTGTCACAGCTCACAGCAACCTCAAATTCTTGGGCTTAAGCCATTCTCTTGCCTCAGCCTCCCAAGAAGTTGGGACTACAGGCACCTGCCACAATGCTGGCTATTTTTTGTTGTAGTTGTCATTTTTGTTTTTAGCAGGCTCCGGCCAGTTTCAAACCTGCCAGGCCCAGTGTACGTGGCTGGCACCCTAGCCACTGAGCTATGGGCGCTGAGCCAAGGAAAGGAACTTTGTTTAAATTTAAGTGTCTTCCCTCATCCTCCTCCCACAAGTGAGGAAAAGCATAACCCTTTCTTCCACCCTTTGAGAGATTAGCGAGGAAACCTGAGTCACACCCAGGTACCCCCATGTGACTTTTTCATGTGCCCAACTCCTAAGGGTGTATTTTAGAGGCCACTTTCTGGCGTGGGACCCTGAGAAGATGGATTTACATGTGGATGGGGAGGAACCGTCACTCTTCTTGGCTCCTCACCAGCATCTAGTGCTCGTCCCTGTGTGAGCCCTGGAGGGAAGTCTGTGCTATCCAGTTCCCACTGCTTTGGGGTCCCTATCTTTAGTAGCCTCAGGATGTTTGTTTTCTCCAGGATTTTGGCTGAACACATGAAGATAAATAACACAACATGACCCTCTTGTGTCTCATATTATTTATGCAGAAAGGGAATCGCTTTATGGAAAAGGAAAAGGAAGTATATTGTCTGAGAAGGTGAAGTCGTCATGGTGGGCAAAGAAGCCCATCTTTAGTTGGCATCTGGCACCCACCGGGCATCTTCAAGGGCTGTGATTGTTAGAAGTTATATTACGAATTAAGGATAGTTCTAGCTGCTTATTCCATCTCAACTCTATTTGAAAATTTTTAGGACCAATGATTTAATATGCTTCCAAACGGAAAGAAGATTTGTTGCAGTTTTTGGCCGGGACTGGGCTTGAACACACCACCTCTGGTATATGGGGCCAGTGCCCTACTGCTTGAGCCATAGGGGCTGCCCTAAGAAAGAAGATTTGAAATACGTTTTATGCCTGCAGTTCTTGGCCTGGGATGGAAAGGATGGAGAGTAAAATGAAAGGGTCTTCACCCTGTAAGGAGGAAGATCAGCCTGGGTCAACCAAAGGCCTCCCAGCTCCTCACAATCCTCCACTGGGGCAAAGGGCCAAGAGAACAAAAGGCTTAAAAGACAAAGTTGTTCAAGAAGGACAAAAAAGAGCTTTATTTAAAAAGTGCATAGTTTCCTAAGCATTAACTGATGCTCATTAAAGAAAATTTTCTAGGGAAGGAGCTTACAAAAATTCTAGATGATTTCAATTTTTCAGGCAAAAAATCACGTTTCATAAATCAGCATTGATCTCCTAATTAAATGTTTTTGCTTCATTTGGCTGCATATTAAGTAGAAGGCTAAGAGTAACTCACTGTGTAAACACTTACGAGGACAGATGACTCATAGTTTACAATTACTTACACATTTTCCTTTTATATTCTTTAGGTCCATTAATATTTCTCAACCCCGGTCAAAAAGCCCGAATTGTCTTTAAAAATAAAGCCTCAAGACCATATTCTATTCATGCCCATGGAGTGAAAATGAGCAATTCCTCTGTTGTTTCAACTCAGCCAGGTAACTACTTTGGGAGAAAGAAAAATCCCCCAAGTTTTATTGCAGGTCTATGGGGCTTTTGTTCTTTTTAAAATACAGGTGTAGCTCCAGATTTGAGAAATCAGGGGACTAGTAATAAGAGCTTGGAGAAAGAGTTTAGGAGGGAAGTTCTTTTTGCTTCCAGGTTGGGACACCATGGGAGGAATGGTGCACAAGTGCTTGGTCTACAGAACCCCATCCCTCGTGCACACAGTCTGTCCTCCAGGGTCACCCTCCCCGCCACCTTGGTACCATGTTTGATGTCCCCAACCCACGTGCTGCAGTGGGAGTTGAGTACAAGATACAGCATGTGAAGGGGGGGGAGAGTTGAGCCACTAAGGGGAAGTGGTGGACCCCACCTGTCAACACGTTCCACAGCATCCCCACTCTACAGCGTACTCGACTTTTAAATAAAAATGCCCAGTAAGCAGACTCTGAAATGACGCTTTATGTGAGGGCAGTGCTCCTGGGATCAACGATCATGGAAAGAAAAGAGAAAGAACTAGGACAGGGAAGGGGAAGAGGCAAAGTTGAGTAGAAATGCGTCCTCCACAGAAGTCACAGCCAACCCTGCAGGAAGGCCTGGAGATAAGAGTGAGCCTCAGCTGTCCCACGCCAGGCTGAGAGAGCTGGGCCTTCACGCCTCACCAGTCATTGTCTGCAGGCTGGAGCGAGGTGCTCTCTTTAGGCAAAGCTGGCTCTAAGCAGGCTTGACTCCTGCTATGGCAACAAGTCCTTTAATCTTGGAGAGGGACCTGAGAAAGTCATCCAAATGTCACTATTGTTGCCCATTAAAACAAGTAGCTTTGGAAATTTAGAGTATCAATGAAAGACAGATTCAGAAAAGAAAGAGTTGTAAAAGGAGGACTGAAGATAGACTTTGATGGTGGGTAGAATAGTCCCTGGAACTGTGGAAAACAAACAGTCCTAATGAATCTCCTATCCAGGCAGTTTGCAAGTCAGCCTTCTCTTTGATTAGTCAGCCTTCTCTTTGATATTACACGCAGCCTTCTCTTTGATTAGTCAGCCTTCTCTTTGATATTACATACAGTCCACAGATCCTTCTGAGTACAATCCCTGCTATATGGCAGGCACCGTGTGGTGTGTTGAAAGGTGCGGGGTGGCCCCTGTAGATCATTAAAGATTTGGAGGCAGGGGAGACTGAGGATGGGGTTGTTAGTAGGAACTTGGGAAAATTAATGCAAACCTTGGGAAGTGTAGACTTATGGTGGATGGGGAGTAAAACAAAAGAACTTTGCTGCAAGAATACAGACTTAAGATTCAATAGCACTAATGCAAACATCTTTGGAGGGAGGGAGGAACTACATGTGACCCACAAACTGGAAGGCTCAGAGCTAGGTCAAGGCTTTGTGACATTCACTGATTGCTAAATGGACTAAGATATCAAAGCAAAAGTGAAACCAGAAGGAAAAGATGGGACAGTTATGCCTCAGATTTTTATAGTTTTTTATTCATTATCTAGTTCACCATAAAGAAGTCTAATTTAAAAGGCTCTACTTAAATACACCTAATTCACCTATTTTAGGAGAGATTCGAACATATATCTGGAAGATCCCGGAAAGAACAGGTCCTACCTCAAAAAACTTTGAGTGCATCCCTTGGTTTTACTATTCAACTGAGTCTGTGGTTAAGGTAAACTTTCAATCAAATCAAAGTCTTTAACCCATCTCCTCTTAGAAATGATAATGGAAAGAAGCAGGTGTTTACGATTTGAAAAAATACATATTAATCCTATGTAAACTTTCCAGTAAGTACACCACATACTGTTCAGCTTTTATCCTTACATAGGCTTGCATTTTCAAAAGCAAAATTACTTATTTCATTATGATTACTTGGATTTATGATCCTTTATAAAGTCTCACTGTGAGTTGAAAAATATACCTAATTATACAATAATATAGTACTATATTTTGTTCCAGTGAGTGAGATTTAGGTTATAGAAAAAAAAAGTACTGCAGAGAGTTTAAACATTTTATGATTAACGATAAATAAATACAGTATATATATTTATGGATATATATACATACACATATGTATATATACTTAAAACTCTCAACTCTAGAATTCAAGTTTATTTGAGTTCAAAAAGAAGAAAAACAAACCACGAATCTCAGCTAAAAGCTGCTGTAGGGTCTATATAAGGGTGAAGAGTCTAAGCCCTTTAGACCCTGCCCACAACTCCAACGCTGGGGAATTTTCTAATTGAAACCAAAGTTTCATTTTTTAATTAAAATTTTAAAAATAGAGCCAAATCCACTGAAGAGTGTATCTAAAATCCCGTTCAGAAGTGTGTCATTCTCCCTAGACGTCAACTCTAATGAGTGAGGTTACAATTTTTCTTCACCCAAGGATAGAGCAGGTCAAATATTTCATTCCTCCCTCTGAGACTTAGAATACCAATAATTATGAAGTCAGGATCTGACCTCACTAAAACCCAAACTCGATTTTACTGTTTTTAGTGTTGGGCAGTGGGATGGGGCGGGGGATATTTTAGCTGTGGGCACAGTTAATAATCCTGCTTTGCCTCTTCAGGATCTCAACAGCGGACTGGTCGGCCCTTTGATTGTGTGTCACAAAAACGCCAAACCCAACCTGGTTCACCGTGTTCTCCACTTCATGATTTTTGATGAGAACCAATCTTGGTACTTGGAAGAAAATATCAATACCTATTCTTCAGAGCCAGATAAAATAGACAGGGAAGATCCTGATTTTGTCTCCAGCAACCAAATGCATGGTAATGTCCACCAAACAACTCCCCAACTATAGCCTACAGGTGTTCTGTACAAAAAACACAGCAGGGATACACTTTCCGAGCTCGGCGCAGTTTACACAATGCGATCTCTGAGCACGGAGTGTAGACCATGAGGAGTAAGGGTTGGCAGGGTTTTTGTTTGTTTGTTTTTGAGACAGAGTCTCACTAGTCACCCTCAGAAGAGTGCTGTGGCATCACAGCTCACAGCAACCTCAAACTCTTGGACTTAAACCATTCTCTTGCCTCAGCCTCCCAAGTAGCTGGGACTACAGGCACCCGCCACAACACCTGGCTATTTTTTGGTTGCAGTTGTCATTGTTGTTTAGCTGGCCCGGGCTGGGTTCGAACCTGCCAACCCTGATGCACGTGGCTGGCGCCGTAACCACTGTGCTACGAGCGCCAAACCAGGGCTGGCGGTTTTGTCGTAGTTGTTAAGGGCCAGATAGTAAAGTGTTGAGGCTGGCAGGCCTGTAGGATCTCTGTCATAACCACTCTCTGCTCTGCCCCTGTCAAACAAAAACAGTCACGGACAGTGGAAAAGCAAATGGGAGTGGCCGACAGCCATGAAAACTTTATTTATGGACACCAACATTTTTATTTCATATAATTTTCATGTGCCAAAAAATGATTTTGTTTTAAAATAATTCCAACTGTTTAGAAATTTTAAAACAATTCTTAACTCATGGGCCAGAGGAAAAAAGGCAATCGGCTGGATCCTGCCCAGAGGACACAGGCCACTGACTACGGAGCATAGCAAATGTTTGTGCTTTCTAGAGCCGGGCAGACAGTGTAAAATGAGGAATGTCAGCTGTCATTTCAGGAGGGCCTTACTGAACACTTTCTAAGTATTTGCCCACATGAGCTGAGGCGGGGCTTGAGGCGCACCGGACAGAACGTGGCACCACTCACCTCCCCCTCACGCCACCTGCACAGGCAGGACTTCTGAAACCCCAAATCCCTTTACAGGTTGATTGTGACCAGTCGCTTCAGATGACCTCCTCCATCTAGAATCATAGTAATGAGATAATTATTCGAAGAAAAAGCACAGAATTTTCAACTTTTTACTCTTTTTCTTCTAAAAATATGTGTAAACTTAAAATTAATCCAAAGGCTACATCTATTCTACCCCCAGTTTTTTAATAACCATCAGGGAGGACACGAACCCCTTACTAGGCCCTAACAAGGATGCAAAGGCCACACAATGGGCCTCCTCCGCACAAGTTATGACAACCAAGAATATCTCCAGGCATTGCCACCTGGCCCCTGGGGCACAGAATCACCTCCAGTGTAGAAGCACTGTACCCGAGGCACCAAGTGCACTGAGCCAGGGCATGATGCGGACACAGTTGTATTTTAGGAACAACGTTGACCTAGGACAGGGATCCTCAAACCTTTTAAACAGGGGGCCCGTTCACTGTCCCTCAGACTGTTGGAGGGATGGACTGCAGGCCCCGGGACGAGTCGGCTGCTAAGCAGGACAGGCAGTGGTGGCAAAAACACCTGGCAGGCCGGATAAATGTCCTAGGTGGGCTGCATGTGGCCTGCTGGCCGTAGTTTGAGGACACCTGGCCTAGGCACTTGTGTTCTATGTGTGGTCCATGGAGCAGTAGCAGCAGCAGCACTTGGGGACGTTTTAGAAATGCAGGATTTCAGGCTCCATAGACCTAAGTCAGAATCTGAACTTTAACAATATCCCCAGCCATATGCACATACAAGCTTGAGAAGCAATAAGCTAAAGCAGTGTCTCTTGGTTTTTTTCTGTTATATCCCTCTATCAGCTAAAAGCCTCAGAGCCCAGCCGCCATGGGTACATAGCTGTGAAGTGTATACCTGCACACTGTGTCAATTCATGTTACATGTTATTAAAGAGGCAGGCAAAATAGAAAAGTAAAGAGAGGCTATGGGAGTGCCTGGATGAGCTTTAACCCTTAATATTTCATTCCTTTTATTCTTTGGAGATCATGTCTATAGAAGGTTGGAGGGGGCCTGAACCTCAGGCCAATGGCCATCTTGGATATACAAGTGACAGGTCACCAAGGTCTGACTTAGGACAACTATTAATCAATGGGAATAAGTGCTCCTACTATTCCAAGCCTCTTCTAATATATGTGCAATTTTAAATATACAAGACCTTAAATAGACGTATGTTAAGTATTCACCAATGTAACTGACCTTAGTTGCGAAATAGTCAAGTCCCACCCAATTATGTTAAGGCAAAGCCAGTGCCTCATTTCCTCAGGGTAGAAGAACTCTCTAGAATTAGACAAAGTCATGACTGGGTGGCTTGGCCGTGTTTAACAGGGTCCTCTGGCTGGCTTTAAAATCCTCATGGCCTCTGAATACATCTAGGGTACTTTCTACAAATTGTAAAAACACACACAGAGACATCATTCTCAGTCTTGTCTGTAATACACTGTTCCTCTCCCCTCACCCCACAGCAATTAACGGAAGGCTATTTGGAAATAACCAAGGTCTAACGCTGCACATCGGGGATGAAGTGAATTGGTATCTGCTTGGCATGGGGGGTGAATTTGACCTGCACACAGTTCACTTTCATGGTCACAGCTTTGAATTTACGGTAAGAGCCTCTGGCAGCTCCCTTTAATTCCTGTGGTACCTTATAAACCAGTTATGGGGGTAGCATGGCTGGAAAGAAAATTGCCAAGCCAGAAGTTCAATACATGTCATCTATAAAATATCAGGTACAAGTAAATACATTTAGCTCTTGATAGCCCACGGATATCCAATGGATGCGGGCGGAAGACTTACGTGCCTTTCTCTCTCTCATCTGTTGTTAGTTACTCAGCAGGTAAATAAGACTTTCACACTTATCTCTAGTTTCACTTTTCTGTCTCAACTTTTTAAAAATTTCAAACCTTCAGTAACCTAAAGAAAAATACCCTGATGTTCATATACATTTCGCCATGTTTGCGTTCTCGGCTCTGTTTTTTCTGAAACCAACTAAAAGTAAATTGCAAACACCTTAACTCTTTAAGATACTGAAGCATCCTGAGAATAGAGACCATCTCCACCTCAGCCAAAATAACATTATCACACTCCCAAAGTTAATGTGAATTCCACAATATAGTCTAATACACTGTGCATTTAAATATCTCACCTTGTCATCAAAGTGCTTTTTAGAACTGCTTTTTTTTAAAATGCAGGCTCTGGCTCGGCGCCTATAGCTCAACGGGCTAAGGCGCCAGCCACATACACCTAAGGTGGCGGGTTTGAATCCCCAGCCCAGACCCGCCAAACAACAATGATGGCTGCAACCAAAAAAAAAAAAAAAAAATAGCCGGGCATTGTGGTGGGCGCCTGTGGGAGGCGGAGGCAAGAGACTCGCTAGAGCCCAGGAGTTGGAGGTTGCTGTGAGCTGTAATGCCACGGCACTCTACCCAGGGGGACAGCTTGAGGCTCTGTCTCAAAAACAAAAAATAAATAAATAAAATAAAATGCAGGCTCTAACCAAGAGTCATCCATAGCATTTGGTCACAGTTGTCATGGTCTTCATGTTATTTTTAAGGACTTAGGCTGGCTGTTGTATGGAATGCTCCCTATTCTGTGTTGGTCTAGTAATTCCCTCTGCACCTCCTATGCATCACACCAACAAGTACATGGTGCAAGAAGTCCTAATACAGGTGAGGCCGTGTTTGATACTTGATGAAGGTGTTTCTGGAAATACAAGAATAAAAGCCACACCAGCCTGCTTTTCCCATTCTTTCTCTCACCACCTTCAACACACAAGACTTCTTTGACCTCTGGTCACCAAGAAGTGTGTGGGAATTTCTCCCACTAGCAACCAATGAACTAATTCTGCAGTGGACACCAACGGGGTGTCCTTGATTCAATGTTGGCACTGTCTACCTTGGATACAGCATAGGATCCCCCAGGCTGAGGGCTCAGTTCTTCCAGTGCTGGGCACAGCGCCAGGGTGTTTGACCTGTGCTCCTGACCAGCTGGCTGTAACTTGCGGTTCCCATGACCCCTCCCATGGGTTCCATTAAATGCATAATATTTGTTTACACATTTATGATGAAGGATTTTACATAGTGTACTAACCAACACCAGCTGAAGAGAGTCTCAGGGCGTGCGTATCTTCTTTCCGTATTGTTCTCTCACCCTACCGGTCAGACCTCCTTCCATTTCCTATGACCACTTTTGACTCATCATTTCTACAGTGTAAGTATTTAAAATTGTATCCTTCCACTTTCAGTTTCTAGTTAGTATCACTTATTGAATGGAAGAGCATTTTCCTTAGTTCTTTATCCTAATCCCTTGCGGAAACATTCATGTTTGATTTAGGACCAGTTGTAATCTTTGCATTTCACACCTCAGAAATTTAAGCCAACCACTTGGCACAGCCTTTCTTGTCCACATGGACAAAAGCTTCACCTGGGGCCTTCCTGAATTGCAGCTGTGTTGTGTTCATAGCTTCGTTAATGCACGGTGTCCACTGGGGGAGAAAATTAAATGAGCTCGCATGGCTTGGTTTGCACAAAGCCTTATTTGTGTGCTGCTTTTTTTTTTCATCCTCTAATGAACAGATTTGTTCCTCTTAAGCTGCATTTTTGGCATTAAAAACTCCTTTTATTATGGATGATTTTATCTAATAAGGTAGGCAGAATAATATAACAACCCTGCACTACCCATGAGCCAGCTTCAACCGCTCTAGCCCCAGTATACTTCCATCTAGGCTCCCTGTATTTTTTAAGAAAAAGCCTATGTATTGGGATTATTATTAAATTAATAGCTATGTTAAAGACTTTAAAGTATGGGCAAAAGAGATATTTAAAATATAGTGTTTTACAGTCTGCTTGACTTTGTCAAATATAATTGGTAGTTGAGTTTAGCATATGCCTCTAATATGCCTAGAATCATGCCCAGTGTTGGACGGAGCTGGAAAAAGATCGAAGATTCATCTTTCAGGGGTGATTTCAGGGAAAGGAAATAAAGACTTAACAAGATAGAGAACTTTCTTACATGTAGGAAATGGTAGAAGTTGGAATTTAAACCCTGTCTCTCATTCTAGAGTCCAAACTCCTTACCCTTCACACGACTGCCTCCCTTTGTCTGTGACACCACAGAGCCTGGCTTACCAGCTTTAGACTCCCTCCAGCCACTCACTCTAAACCCCTGGCAGGTGATGTCATCTCAGCTCCCCACCTTGGGGCAAGAATTAATCACCCCAGCACGGATGCAGCCACCTGGCTTTATTCCCTGCAACTCCTGGGGGCAGCAGAGCAGCCCTCCTAGCTACTAACCTGGTCCAGGACAAGCCAGTCAGTCAGAGCTTGTGTCCTAAGGCTATGGTCTTCTGGGGTGCCAGGGATCCAGGGATATTTTACACATTTATTGGTGCTTTGAATATTGTCCATATACAGTTAAAATTTTTGAATTGTTTTCTAAATTTTTTGACATTTAAAGAATGTACCTTATGTCACCTGTATTATTTTCACCTTAGATGAAAAATTAATCTTTCTAAATAACAATGGCTTGAGCTCCCATTTTGCATCTAGGTAGAGAATGGCTCAGCCTTCTTCCTGATGCCGTCCAAGATCTTCAGGCAGTCTTGAGAGCGTAAATTTCTTCTGGTCACCCCAGCTCTAATTCCCTGCTTCTGCTGACCATCCTCTTATCTCCTGTGCCTGGTATTTTTTTTTTCGTTGGTCTGTGCAATCCCCAAAATGGAACACGCCCCATCTCCTTTGATCCTCTTGAGCAACCACAAAATCAAGGCCATTCTGAGTCACAGACTTTCTGTGAAAGCACACCACTTGGCACCAGTGCCCTGTCCCCAGTTACCCTTCTCACTTTGTCACTGAGAGCCTGGAGGGCTGCTACTTGTTAACTCTCACCCTCATGTTCCTCCTCTCCAGATTCTTCAGACATCTCTTTTCTCCTGAAATTATTCTGAATTCTTTGGCTTTAGTCCCCAACCCATCCCCATCCTCCAAATTCCTCCCATTTTATTTTGCCAGGCAATTCATCGCCCTCTTGCTGTCCTCCTAATCTGTGCTGACCAGGGCCTGAGACTTCATCTCTCAAACTCAAAGCAGCCTGCATAGGTAGTTTCCTAAACATTGGCTTCTCTATTTAGGAGAGAAATTAGCAAGTGCCCTCAGCCCTCATCTCCAAACCCCAAACCCCAGAAGGCAGACTCAGCTGCAGGTGCCAGGAGGTCTCCTCCTTCCCTTCCCCTCCCTCCTGCAATCCTGAGGTTTTCCTGGTTAGCTGCATCTCAAGAAATGACCATCTTTCACATCAATAGTATCCCTAGTTCAAAATATTATTTCAGTTTGAACTTTTGGGATTTATGAAACTAGAGAGCCTCTGAAATCTAGAGCACTCTGTTGCTGGCAAGATATCTAACCCTTGCAGAATGAAACCCTTTTTTTGCAACTATGTAACACTGGAATATTCTGGGATTTATTTCTCCTGCAAACCTTCACTTGTACTCAGAGGAGAGACAAAAAATAGCCCCAGTGACTGGATCAGTGCAAAAGGTACCTAACAATGTCTATCACCTAACAAAGGATATCAGAGTCCGGGAGTTATAGCAATTGGTAAGATATGTGAGTGACAGGTATCTTTCATAAGCTACTTCATGATGACTTACCTCCATTTTCAGGATCAAGGAGTGTATCGATCTGATGTTTATGACCTTCCTCCTGGTGTCTATCAAACTGTAAAAATGTATCCAAGAGATGTTGGAACCTGGTTATTTCATTGCCATGTTGGTGAACACATTGAGGCCGGAATGGAAAGCACTTACACTGTGATTAAAAGAAAAGGTAAGAACTATTCTCCAAATTAATTAGAAGTGACCATTTTTAGGCAGCTCTGTGGGCAGGGCGCCAGCCCCAAATACTGAGCATGGCGGGTTCAAACCCAGCCCCAGCCAAACTGCAACAAAAAAATAGCCAGGCATTGTGGCGGGCACCTGTACTACCATCTACTTGGGAGGTTGAGGCAAGAGAATCGCCTAAGTCCAGGAGTTGGAGGTTGCTGTGAGCTGTGTGATGCCACGGCACTCTACCGAGGGCAATAAAGTGAGACTCTGTCTCTGCAAAAATAAAAAAAAGGAGTGACCATTTTTAAATGAATACAGCATTTATACAAAGATATTTGATCCATTGCACATTTACATAATGTGACACACCACTCATTCATTCCAATATTACTGCTTTGAGATAGCCAAGGTATACTAGTTTTTCTTTCTCTATACAACTTTGGCAACTGTTTATGATCTAATAAAGGTCACTCTACAGTTAAATGTAATTTCCAGATTCACATAGTATATTCAGAAGAGGTTTAAACAGACAATTCATAGATGAAATACAAATGTCTTTTGAACCTTTAAAAATATCCAAACTTGCTAATTAGAAAGCCACTTAAAAACCACAATTAAACAATTGGAGTATATTTTGGAAAATATTTCTTTTTTTAATGGTAGTGACAGTGGATGCATTGCATATTCTTTGGAGGAAGTATAAACTGGTTCCACAGATCTTGAAGGATCTTAAATAATGATCCTAATATTTTTGACTTAGTAATTCCACCTAGCAATTGATTTTAGAAAATTACCAAAATGCAGGAAAAGATTTATCACTATATTATTTTATACTAATTGAAAATAAGCAAATGATTTGCCATAAATTTTGCTGCATTTATCATTTAAAGTATTATCAAATTGACTGAGCACAGTGGCTCACGCCTGTAAATCTGAGCACTCTGGGAGGCCGAGGCAGGTAGATTGAGCTCAGGAGTTAGAGACCAGCTTGAGCAACAGTGAAACCTTGTCTCTAAAAAATAGCTGGGCATTGTGGTGGGCGCCTATAGTCCCAGCTACTTGGGAGGCTGAGGCAAGAGGATTGCTTGAATCCAAGAATTTGAGGTTGCTGTGAGCTATGACGGCATGGTGCTCTACCCCAGGGCGACTAAGACTTTGTCTCAAAAACAAACAAACAACAACAAAAAAAATAACAGTCTACAAAATTGCATCTGAAATATATATAAAGCCTGAACAGAGATTTGCTTAATGGTGACTCTCTCTAGGTCAGCTATTCTCAACCTGTGGGTTGCAACCCTTTTTTAACAATGAAAATACATTGTGGCATTAGGAAGGTTGAGAACCACTGCTCTAGGTAGTGAAATTATGGAAATTATGAGTAAGGTTTATTTTCTTTCTGTGGTTTCCTTCTTCTTCCAAGGTTTCTGTAAAGTGAAAATTACTTATAAAATCAGGAAAGCCATTCAACATCTATACCATACATTATTTAAAATGTGCTATGTAGTTCTTGAGTTATGTAGATATTTCTCTGTGGGACTCCTTGTGGGCTGATGGAGTGAAGCAGCAGAAACAGAGGAATGGGGAGAGTTACTGTGATCAGTTCTCACAATCTTCTCTGGAGATAAGAACTGTGTTTCTCGATCTAGAAGCAGATTTTCGCTCATTCCGGGTTACCCAGAAGTCCTACAATGTGTCTACCTCTGCCCCACGGGCCTTCAGCAGCCGCTCATACAGGAGTAGGGCCCGTGCCTGCATCAGATCCTCCAGCTTCTCTCGGGTGGGCAGCTTCCGGAGTGGCCTGGGCACCAGCCCGGGTCTGGGTGGAGGCTACGCCGGGGCTAGAGGTATGGGGGCCATCACAGCTGTCACAGTGAACCAGAGCCTGCTGAGCCCGCTCAACCTGGAGGTGGACCCCAACATTCAGGCCATGCGCCCCCAGGAGAAGGAGGAGATCAAGACTCTCAACAGCATGTTTTCCTCCTTCATTGACAAGATGCTCTTCCTGGAGCAGCTGAACAAGACTCTGGAGACCAAGTGGAACCTCCTGCAGCAGCAGAAGATGGCTGGCAGCAACATGGACAGCATGTTTGAAAGCTACATCAACTTTCAGCGACAACTGGACACACTGGGCCAGGAGAAGCTGAAGCTGGAGGCAGAGCTTGGCAACATGCAGGGGCTGGTGGAGGACTTCAAGAGTAAGTATGAGGAGAAGATCAAGAAGCCTACAGAGATGGAGAATGAATCTGTCCTCATCAAGAAGGATATGGATAAAGCGTACATGAACAAGGTGGAGCGGGAGTTCTGCCTGGACCGGCTGATTGAAGAAATCGACTTCCTCAGGCGGCTGTATGAAGAGATCCATGAGCTGAAGTCCCTGATCTCAGACACATCTGTGGACAGCACCCTCTCCCTGGACATGGACAGCATCATTGCTGAGGTCAGCACCCAGTACGAGGGGATCGCCAACCGCAGCCGGGCTGAGGCTGAGAGTGTGTACCAGACCAAGTATGAAGAGCTTCAGGTGCAGGCTGGGAAGCACTGGGATGACCTGCGGCACACAAAGATGGAGATCTCCGACACGAACCGGAACATCAGCCAGCTCCAGAATGAGATCGAAGCTCTTGAAGGCCAGAGGGCTGCCCTGGAGGCCTCCAGCACTGATGCCGAGCAGCTTGGGGAGCTGGCTCTTAAGGATGCCAACACCAAGCTGGCCCAGCTGGAGGCTGCCCTGCATCAGGCCAAGCAGGACATGGCTCAGCAGCTCCGTGTATACCAGGATCTGATGAGTGTCAAGCTGGCCCTGGACATAGAGATTGCCACCTACCTCCAGCTGCTGGAGGGCGAGGAGGGCGAGGAGAGCCGGCTGGAGTCGGGGGTACAGATCATGAGTATCCGCAAGAAGACCACCAGTGGCTACTCAGGTGGCCTGAGCTCGGCCTAGGAGGGCCTCACGAGCCCTGGCCTCAGCTATGGTCTGAGCTGTTTCCAGACCGGCTTTGGCTCTGGTGGGGGCTCCAGCTCCTTCAGCCGCACCAGCTCCAGGGCTGTGGTTGTGAAGAAGATTGAGACCCAAAACGGAAAGCTGGTGTCTGAGTCCTCTGATGTCCTGCCCAAGTGAGCTGCCACTGTGGCCCCTCCAGTCCACCCTCTCACACGGCTGCCACAGAGCCTGTGGGGGAGGCCGCTGTGCCCGGGAGCACACGGGACAGGAGACCCAGCTGAGGCTCAGCCCCATCCCTCACCCCATCCTTCTGGGGAGTTTACCACCTGGGTTACCCCCACATACACCCCCAACTAAAGACCAATTTGATTGCTTTTTCCAAAATAAAGCCTCAGCCGCATTGCCAACCACAAAAAAAAAAACAAAAAACTGTGTTTCTCACAAAAATCACAAACCGATTAGCCTCAAATGTAATTTTTACCTACAGCACCCTATTAATACCAATAATAATATCATTATTAATACAATTATACTGATTATTTCTCTATTCCTATTTTTGTTTATGCCCATTCCTAGTGTTTCCAAGAAATAGATTCCCCATTTCTAAGATTGTTTCTTGGGAAACTAGATTCAGCATTTCAAATAATACAAAGCTAAACCTTACTGGGTCTATAGATCATCCGTTGTCCTCATAAAAGAGGGAAAGTGATGCAGCTGTTAACAAGTGAACTTTTTTGTGTCAAAAATGATGGTAGTTGTTTTAAGGATGCTCTTAAGACAGATAGATTTGGCATTTATTTCATCAATGTCTGTAGTCATGTTAGTTTACTATTCTAACTGAGACTTGCATGCTGTTAGAGTATAATATCAACTTAACTTTTGAAGCTTTCTTTTCTGCAGAATAAGCTGCCAAAGATAAATTGGGAATAAGTTCCCAACTCTGGGAATGAAGAACTCTAGGAGGGGCCGGCTGAAGACTTCTCTGACAATGTAGCAGGAAAATGAATTTGAAATAAAAGTTTTCTGAGTAAGTTTTGTGTGCAAGCTCTTTCCTAGCGCTATCTGTGCTGTCCCTAGAGTGATATAACAAGGTTTTTAACAAATGGCAGTGCAGATAGTCAGGAGAGACAAAGAGAACATGTTGAAGTCTTGTTCAGTTAGAAAAAGTATCGAGAGTACGAAATCCAAGACTTTATCCTAGGCTGGGACATTTGTAAACATTTCAAAAACAAATTTCTCACAGCATGGGTAAGGCTTTAATTTCGTTTTTGAAACATATATGCACATGTTATACTGTTTTAGGCCTGGCAGACTGTAGGAGACAGAAGTGTAATTGCCAGTTTTCCAGAACCCAAATTAGGGACTCATGCTCTGACCTTGTATCTGGTACTGACAGTTAGCATGTGTTCTGAGTAACAGAAAACGAAGCTAAGAGAGAATTATCAGTGCTGTTTGTCTCATAGAACAAGAACAAGTTTGGAAGTAGGTGGCTGCTGGGGTTGGTTCCGCAACTTGATGAGGCGAGGGCTGGTGTCTCTAATTCTCTGGGCCCTTCTCTCATGACTATTGCCTCATACTGCCAGAAGTGGTTACTGCAGCTCTAAATATTGCATCCGTATTGGAGGGAGAAAATACAGAATCTTTGCCTTTACCAGGACAGCAGAAAGTCTTCTGAGTACCCTTCAACCAATTTTGCCTACGTCTCATTGACTACTCCTTACTGAAAAGGATAGTGGGGGGAAAAAAAAACATCCCTTTGTATCCTCTATTGCAGAAGTAACAAGGGAGAAGGGATTAGAAATGTCTTGTGGGCTGGCTAACAAACAGCTTCTACTGTAGACAATAAGAATGTCTGAAAGCACAGATTGGTTAAATGAAAACGGTCAACATGAAAATTGGATTCAAAGGTAGATTTTTCATTCTTTTTACTTTCTAACTTCTTAGCCATGTGAATAATACATGATTACCCAGAGTATTATCAAGCACATTCTGACATCGTATCATTTCACCCCAAACACTCCAATATGTGTCTCCAACAGAGAACTTTTAAATTAATATGCTAATGATCCTATTATAACATCACACAAAATTACCAAGAGTACCTCATGCTATATTGAAACTAAGGCACCAGCCACATACACCTAAGGTGGCGGGTTCGAATCCCCAGCCCAGGCCCGCTAAAAACAACAATGATGGCTGCAACCAAAAAATAGCCAGGTGTTGTGGTGGAAGCCTGTGATCCCAGCTACTTGGGAGGCTGAGGCCAGCAGGAGGTGGCCCAGCTTAGAATATGCCCAATGGAAGATTGGCTACATCTGGTGGGGAATGATCAAATAAGTAAATATATTTAAGGATCATAAGAGCTAAGTATCACTATTGGAGAAAGGAATTATTGTGTTACATGTATTAGAATTGCAGGTATTGCTATGAACTTGTGGTTTTTAATACTTATCACTGTCTATATATGTAGCTATCAAAATAATTATAAATATAAATGTGTAGAGCTCTGTTCACTGAGAAGGCCTAGACACATCCTAATAGCAATGAGCATATCTGGCACTCAGATTTTGGCTTCTAAAAACCATTTTTTAATCAAAGGAACTGAGGCTCCTTGGAGAAATGGCTGGGTTTACAGAAAAGTGTAAAATGAGCCTGGAACATATTACTGTGCCTATAAGCAAGGAAGTACTTGTTTTCTTATGGTTAGATTTAGCTTAGGTCTTTTTTTTTTTTTTTTAACACTGCTCACAACAACCTCCAACTCCTGGGCCTAAGCGATTCTCTTGCCTCGGCCTGCTGAGTAGCTGGGACTACAGGTGCCCACTACGACGTCTGGCCACTTTTTGTTGTGGTTTGGCCGGGGCTGGGTTTGAACCCACCACCCTCGGCATATGGGGCCGGCGCCCTATCCCCTGAGCCAGAGGCGCCGCCCAGCTTAGGTCTTAAAGAATGACAGGGACACCATCGAAGGAACACAGGAGCCAGGTCAAAGGAACACTGGTCAAATTTATGTATCAAAATGAATAATGAGAGTAACAGATTATAAAATGCAATGAATATGATAGGAAACCATAAGTATATACAGATATAAATAGGATGTTTAGGCTTGGCGCCTGTGGCTCAAGCAGCTAAGGCACCAGCCACATACACCTAAGGTGGCGGGTTCGAATCCCCAGCCCGGGCCCACCAAACAACAATGATGGCTGCAACCAAAAAATGGCCAGGTGTTGTGGCGGGTGCCTGTAGTCCCAGCTACTTGGGAGGTGGAGGCAGGAGACTCGCTTGAGCCCAGGAGTTGGAGGTTGCTGTGAGCGTGATGCCATGGCACTCTACCCAGGGGGATAGCTTGAGGCTCCATCTCAAAAAAAATAAAATAGGATGTTTAATGAGACATGGGATATTTACGTAGTTTTAAAGTACCACCTTGTAAAATACTTATTTTGCAAAATATAAAGAAAGAACAAGTATCTTCATAGTAAAGAGGCTTGACAGGAATCATCTTAAAATCAAATGATCAAAGTGAATATTATGAGCAATGTGCTACCCTAAAATCATGTGTTACCTGATACAATGCAGTGAGAAGGACACAACAGCACTGATGTGAGATTTATGCCAAAGATGCATAAGCTAAATCTAACCATAAGAAAACATCACGGGGCGGTGCCTCTGGCTCAAAGGAGTAGGGGCGCTGGTCCTATATGCCAGAGGTGGTGGGTTCAAACCCAGCCCCAGCCAAAAAAAAAAAAAGCTACAAAAAAAGAAAACATCACACAAACCCAAAATGCCGGACATTGTTCAAAAACAACTGGCCTATAATATTTAAAACTGCTTTTAAATATTAAAATGTGTCAGTGTTGGCTCAGTGTCTGTGGCTGAAATGGCTAAGGTGCCAGCCATATATACCTGAGTTGGTGGGTTTGAATCCAGCCTGGGCCTGCCAAATGATGGCTGCAACCAAAAAATAGCCAGGCGTTGTGGTGGGTGCCTGTAGTCCCAGCTACTTGGGAGGCTGAGGCAGGAGATTCGCTTAAGCCCAAGAGTTGGAGATTGCTGTGAGCTGTGATGCCACAGTATTCTACCCAGGGCAATAGCTTGAGGCTCTGTCTCAAAATAAATAAATAAATAAAAGTGTCAGTGTTATACAAGTCAAGGGAAAATATCAGAAATTGTTACAGACTGAAAGATTTAGATGGGACAACTAAATGCATTCCACGATCCTGAACTGATTCCTTTTGGGGGCAGGGACATTATTGGGATAAGTAGGGAAACTTAAATAGGGTTTGGAGATTAGATTGTAGTAACATGGCAATAATAGTTTCTGATTTTGGCTCAGTGCCTGTGGCTCAAGTGGCTAAGGCACTTAGCCTAAGGTGGCAGGTTCAAATCCAGCCCAGGCCCGCCAAACAACAATGATGGCTACAACCAAAAAATAGCCGGGCGTTGTGGCGGGCGCCTGTGGTCCCAGCTACTTGGGAGGCGAAGGCAAGAGACTCGCTCGCTTGAGCCTAGGAGTTGGAGGTTACTGTGAGCTGTGATGCCACAGTACTCTACTCAGGGGGACAGCTTGAGGCTCTGTCTAAAAAAAAAAAAAAAAGAAAAGAAAAATAGTTTCTGATTTTGACTTTTTTTTTGAGATAGAGTCTCACTCTGTTGCCATGGAAGAGTGCTGTGGCATCATAGCTCATAGCAACCTCAAACTCCTGGGCTTGAGCAATCTTCTTGCCTCAGCCTTCTGAGTAGTGGGGACTACAGGCACCTGCCACAATGCCTATCTCATTTTTCTATTTTTAGTAGAGACAGGGTCTTGCTCTTGCTCAGGCTGTTCTTGGACTCCTGAGCTCAAGGGATCCATCAGCCTTGACCTCCCAGAGTGCTAGGATTACAGGTGTGAGCCACCATCCTCAGCCTGTACAAATCCCATCTTTAAGTGTCTGGGGGAGGGCATCATATGGACTATTTATGTGTCAACGGCTTACAAAAAAGTTCTTTGTACTATACTTGCAACTGTTCCATAGACTGTAAAATAAAAGTTAAAGAGAGATTTAAAGAAAAGAAAGTGTATGGCTTGGTGCCTATAGCTCAGTGGTTAGGGTGCTGGTCACATACATGGGGGCTGGCAGGTTCGAATCTGGCTCAGGCCTGCTAAACAACAATGACAACTACAACAAAAAAAAGCTGGTCAGACGCCTGTAGTCCCAGCTACTGGGGAGGGCTGAGGCAAGAGAATCGCTTAAGCCCAAGAGTTAGAGGTTGCTGTGAGCTATGACATCACAGTACTCTATTGAGGGTGACATAGTGAGACTGTCTCAAAAAAAAAAAAAAAAGAAAGAAAGAAAAAAGGAGGAAAATGTGTTAGAGAGACCAAGGACTTCTCGACTGAACCAAAAGGGAAGGGGAGTGCAGAGCCAGCTCTGGCAGGGCTGTGAAAAGGCTGGAAAGCTGGGAAGTAAGGGCTGGAGGGGTGAAGATAGGAATCCTCACCTGAATTTAAAAGACAGGTGGGAATTCTGAATTTGAGTGCTTAGGAGTGCTACCTGTCTCTATACCAGAGATCTCTAAGGAAGGGGCTGTGTTTTACTGAGATGGTCAATTTTATGTGCCAGCTTGACTGGGCCACGGGGCACCCACATATTTTGTCAGATGTTATCATGGGTGTTTCTGTGAGGGTGTTTTGGATGAGTTTAACATTTACATCAATAGACTAAGGAAAGCAGATTGGCCTCCCTAGCGTGAGTGGTAGTAGGTGGGAGGGGGCGTCATCCAATCACTGAGGGGCCTGAGTAAGAACAAAAAGCTGGGCCGTTGGGGTTTTCTCCAGCCTTCAGACTCCAACTGCAACACTGGCTCTCCTGGGTCTCCAGCTTGCCAGCTTCAGATCTTATCAGCTTCCATACCCAAGTGAGCCAATTCCTTATAATAAATCTCAATCTTTGTCTCCATCTACCTTATTAATTCCGTTTCTCTGAAGAGCCCTAACAAACACACTTTTTTTTTTTTTATCTTTCTTACCTTATATTGTCTCCTATTATGGGACTGACACAAAGTAGATACTTAAGAGAAAGCTTTTAAACAACTAAAGAAAGTGGATAATTACATTAGAGGAACAAAGAATAACATGGTGACAAAGGTAAGAATAGCTGACCTTGTGGGGCCCTTTCACTACTCTGGGAACCATGAGTGACATCTTCTCTGGAGGCTGCCTGCTTCCTGCCACCATTGCAGGTGGGAAAGGAAGAGGAGCAGCATTTATTTTGCACCCGGCTGAGGACTGTGCTGGGTCTTCCATCTGCAGGCTCCTGCATCCCCTCCTACACACACCCTGCTTTGGCTCCAGAGCTGCTCTTGTCTTCTTGGCATTTAGAGCCAGATACTGAGAACTTCTAAGGGTGGGGACCATGGTTTCTGGACCATCGAAGCTCTAGGATTTTGTAGTGTCTACTGCCAACAGATGTTCAATAGATAAGAGTCGTGTGGGCTCAGCGCCCGGGATTAGGGCACCAGCCACATACACCAGGGTTGGCGGGTTTGAACCTGGCCTGGGCCTGCCAAACAACAATGACAACAGAAAACAGCTGGGCGCTGTGGAGGGTGCCTGCAGTCCCAGCTCTTTGGGAGGCTGAGGCAAGAGAATCGCTTAAGCCCAAGAGTTGGAGATTGCTATGAGCTGTGATTACAGGGCACTCTACCGAGGGCGACATAAGGAGACTGTCTCAAAAATAAATTAATAGAAAAAGCATGGTGTGTCCCAGTGAGAGGGCAGGACTCATGATCAAACCTAGGTCTATACAACTCTAAATTCCATGCTCTTTCATCATGCCATGCTGTAAAGGAGACCTTTTATAGAAGAGTACCAAATTATTGGTTACTTGGAAGCTGAAAATTCTTAGGCAGGTTGGGCACAAAATTCTTGTGACTGAATCACATTTTGAGTTATCTTTGGACATGGACTATTTTGCATTTATGTTGATGGCTTAGTGCCAGGTACATCAGCAGGAGCATCTAGTGTAAAATAAAGTTCTTCACTAGGGCCAATCAAAGAAAGTAGCCTCTATAAAAAAAAGCTCCTGTTATTACAGCTAGTGGTGATTTGTCCTGAGATGATTAAGTTGGACCAGGCCCTGGACAGGTGTTTGAGTCTAGGTTGTATTACATAACTAACTACATGGTCTCAGGTCTTTAACATCCCATTGTTGAAGAATGTTTGCAGGCCGGGTGTTTTCCCAGCTTTGATATTGTACTATAATCATATAGTACAATATATACTCATACCTGTAATCACAGCACTCTGGGAGGCCGAGGTGGGTGGATAGATTGAGCTCACAAGTTCGAGACCAGCCTGAGCAAGAGGGAGACCGTCTCTACTAAAAATAGAAAAACTAGTCAGGTGTCATGGTGGACACCTGTAGTCCCAGCTACTAGGGAGGCTGAGGCAAGACGATTGCATGAGCCTAAAAGACTGAGGTTGCTGTAAGCTATGATGACGCCATGGAATTCTACTCAGATTGACAGAGTGAGACTCTGCCTCAAAAAAAAAAAAAAAGAATGTTTGGGTATGTCTAAGAGAGATATTCTCAAAAGAAACAACTGGGTGTTTGTAATTTGCTAATGTATTTTTAAACATTTTACTTGTTTTTTTTTTTTTTTTTTTGAGACAGAGTCTCACTTTGTTGCCCTTGGTAGAGAGCAAGCGATTCTCTTGCCTCAGCCTCCCAAGTAGCTGGGGCTACCCGTGCCTGCCACAATGCCCAGTTATTTTTAGAGGTGGGTCTCACTCTTGCTCAGGCTGGGCTCAAACCTATGCTGAGGAAATCCACCTGCCTTGGCTAGGATTACAGGTGTTAGCCACTATATCTGGCCTTAAACTTTTTACTTTGAGATAATTATAGATTCATAAGAATTTGCAAAGATAGTAGAGAAGTCCCTATTTATCCTTCACCCAGTAACTCACAATGGTTACATCTTATATAATTATAGTACAATATCAAAACCAGGAAACCCACATTGATACAATGTATGTGCAGACTTCCATGTTACTTTATCATGATTGTAAATTTGTATAACCCTGACTGTAATCACAAACAGAACTATTCCATCAGTACAAAGATCTCCCTCATGCTATTCCTTTACAGTTACATTCTCCTCCTCCCCACTAGCCCTCACCTCTGGAAAATACTAATCAGTTCTCTATCTCTACAATTTTTCAATTTTAAGAGCATTAATCATATTACTTATGACCCTTTCAGATTTTTTTTTGACACAGAGTCTCACTATGTCACCCTTGGTAGAGTGCTGTGGCGTCACAGCTCACAGCAACCTCGAACTCTTGGGCTTAAGTGATTCTCTTGCCTCAGCCTCCCAAGTAGCTAGGACCACAGGTGCCCTCCACAATGCCCGGCTATTTGTTGTTGTTGTTGTCATTGTTGTTTAGCTGGCCCGGGCTGGGCTCAAACCTGCTACCCTCAGTGTATGTGGCTGGTGTCGTAACTACTGTGCTGTGGGCACCAAGCCCCCTTTCAGATTTTTGTTTAACTTGTATAATGCCTTGAGATCCATTCAAGTTGTTGTACGTATTAATAGTTAGTTACTTTTTTTTTTTCTTCTTGAGACAGAGCCTCAAGCTGTCCCCCTGGGTAGAGTGCCATGGCATTACAGATCACAGCAACCTCCAACTCCTGGGCTCAGGAGAGTCTCCTGCCTCCGCCTCCCAAGTAGCTGGGACCACAGGCGCCTGCCACAACGCCCGGCTATTTTTTGGTTGCAGCTGTCATTGTTGTTTGGCGGGTCCGTGCTGGGGACTCGAACCTGCCACCTTAGGTGTACGTGGCTGGCTCCTTAGCTGGTTGAGCTATAGGCGCCGAGCCTAAATGTTTAGTTTTTAAAAAAACTACCAAATTGTTGTTCACGTTGGTGGTATCATTGTACATTATCACTAGCTATGTATGAGATATAAAGTTTCTAAGATTTGACATTGTCACTATTTTTTATGTTAGCTTCTAACACAGGGGTCCTCAAACTTTTTAAATAGGGGGCCAGTTCACTGTCCCTCAGACCGTGGGAGGGCTGGACTGCGGCCCCGGGATGAGTCGGCTGCTAAGCAGGACAGACAGTGGCAGCAAAAACACCCAGCAGGCCAGATAAATGTCCTAGGTGGGCTGCGTGTGGCCCGTGGCTGTAGTTTAAGGACCCCTGTTCTAACACAATTTTAAAAGTCAGCAAAAGTTATTTGGTTTTATGGATTACAGCTTTTGACATTTATTGAGGTAACTTTCATGGTATCTTTTATTGGATCTATTGATGAATTATATTATTTCACATTTAAATATACATTTTTTTTTTTGGAGACAGAGTCTTACTTGGTCACTCTTGGTAGAGTGCCGTGGCATCACAGCTCACAGCAACCTCAAACTCCTGGGCTTAAGTGATTCTCTTGCCTCAGCCTCCCAAGTAGCTGGGACTATAGGCACCTGCTACAATGCCCAGCTATTTTTAGAGATGAGGTCTCACTCTGGTTCAGGCTGCTCTCAAACCTATGAGCTCAGGTGATCCACCCAACTTGACCTCCCAAGTGCTGAGATTATAGGCGTGAGCCACTGTGCCTGGCTACATACATGTTTTAAACGGTAAAAATATGAAACAGTTTAAAAGGGAAAGGTAAATCTCCTACCATCCTATCACAGAGCTTACCTCCCAGAAGCAATCACTTTACCTGTTTCTTGACTTTTAATATAGAGACAATAGCTATATATTAATAATAGCATAACAAATATACAGTTCTGTATCTTGCCTTTTCTTTTCTTTGACAGAGTTTCACTTGGTTACCCTCAGTAGAGTACCTTGGCATCATAGCTCACAGCAACCTCAAACTTTTGGGCTCAAGTGATTCCCTTGCTTCAGCCTCCTGAGCAGCTGGGAATACAGGTGCCTGCCACAAAGCCTGGCTATTTTGAGAGACCGGGTCTTGCTCTAGCTCAGGCTGGTCTTGAACCCCTGAGCTCAGGTAATCCACCTGCTTTGGCCTCCCAGAGTGTAGGATTATAGATGTGATGTATTTTGTATTTTCACTTAATATCTTAGAGACCATTCCATACCAGCACATAGAAATCTACTTCATTTTTAACAGCTGCATAGTATTCCAGTAAGGAGTATCCCAATTCAATCAATCAGTTCTTTTTTTTTTTTTGAGACAGAGCCTCAAGCTGTCCCCCTGGGTAGTGCTATGGCTTCACTGCTCACAGCAACCTCCAACTCCTGGGCTCAAGCAAGTCTCCTGCCTCTGCCTCCCGAGTAGCTGGGACCACAGGCACCTGCCACAACGCCCGGCTATTTTTTTTTTTTTGGTTGCAGTCATTATTGTTGTTTGGCGGGTCCGGGCTGGATTCAAACCCGCCACCTTAGGTGTATGTGGCTGGCGCCTTAGCCGCTTGAGCCACAGGCGCCGAGCCAATCAGTTCTTTTTTTTGATAGACATTTAGGCTGTTTCCATGTTTTGGTAATTATTGGTAATGTTGTAGTGAACACTCTAGTACACTGGTATTTGTGCCCCCATGTGAGCACTGATATAGGATACATTCCTAGTAGTGGACTTGCAAGTTAAAAGTCCAAGTAGTAGACTTTTAAGTATAGTATAAGGCTGGGCACAGTGGCTCATGCCTGTAATCCCAGCATTCTGGGAGGCAGAGGTGGGGGGAACTGCCTGAGCTCAGGTGTTTGAGACCAGCCTGAGAAAGAGCAAGATCCATCTTTATTTTATTTTTGAGACAGAGCCTTAAGTTGTCGCCCTCAGTAGAGTGCCATGGCGTCACAGCTCACTTCAACCTCCAACTCCTAGGCTTAAGCGATTCTCTTGCCTCAGCCTCCCAAGTAGCTGGGACTACAGGTGCCTACCAGAACGCCTGGCTATTTTTTGGTTGTAGTTGTCATTGTTGTTTGGCAGGCCCAGGCTGGATTCAAACCCACCAGCTCTGGTGTGTGTGGCTGGTGCCTTAGCTGCTTGAGCTATAGGCGCCAAGCTGAGAGCCCATCTTTAATAATAGCCAGATATTGTGGAGGGAGCCTGTAGTCCCAGTTACTTGGGAGCTGAGGCAAGAGAATCACTTGAGGGCAGTGCCTGCGGCTCAAAGGAGTTGGGCGCGGGCCCCATGTGTCTGAGGTGGCGGGTTCAAACCCAGCCCCAGTCAAAAATTGCAAAAAAAAAAAAAAGAATCACTTGAGCCCAAGTGATTTTGAGGTTGCTGTGAGCTATGATGCTAGAGCACTTTACCAAAGGCAACAAAGTGAAACTGTCTCCAAAAAAAAAAAAAGTATAATATACACATTTAAGTTGCAATAGTTGTTGCCACATTGCCTTGAGCTAAACTGTTTTATAGTCCTACCAACAATGAGTACATTTTTCCACAACATGTATCTTTTCCAATCTGATATCTACAAAATAGTATTTCACGTTCATTTAAATTTGCATTTCTCCTGTGATGAAGTAGTTGAGTATATTTGCATTTGCTTAAAAGCACATGTATTACTTTTCTGTTAACTGAGAATTCATATCCTTTGCCAATTAATGTATTGTTTTAAATCAATGTTAAACAATAAAAATGCTACTTTCCTATTTTCATCTGCCAAGAATGTCCTTGGAGGCAGAGTCTCCCTCAGACAGGTGTCTAGGTCCTCCATAATCACACCACTCCCTCTTTTTTTTTTTTTTTTGAGACAGAGCCTCAAGCTGTCCCCCTGGGTAGAGTGCCATGGCATTACAGCTCACAGCAACCTCCAACTCCTGGGCTCAAGCGAGTCTCCTGCCTCAGCCTCCCAAGTAGCTGGGACCACA
>CAUYTI010012357.1:0-10530 GCA_963575145.1 Galago senegalensis
CTTCCCTGCTGACCCACAATGAAAATATGGTGGCCAAAGTTGATGAGGTGAAGTCCACAATCAAGTTCCAGATGAAGAAGGTTCTTTGTCTGGCTGTGGCTGTTGGCCATGTGAAGATGACAGATGATGAGCTGGTATATAGCATACACCTGGCTGTTAACTTCTTGGTGTCATTGCTTAAGAAAAATTGGCAGAATGTCCGGGCTTTATACATTAAGAGCACCATGGGCAAGCCCCAGCGCCTGTATTAAGGCACATTCTAATAAACCCTAATAATTCAAAAATAAATAAATAAATAACACTTATGGTGCATAATGCAAGGGTACATGTCAGCTTTATTACTATAGAGTATAAATGTCTTAACAATAATTAGATAAATGAGATGAGGTATATATTAACCAGCATGATGTAAGCGTTCCTAATTCTATATGAAATCAGGACATTGTACCCCATAAATGCATTAATGTATACATGATCTATGTGTTTATGATTTAATAAAAAAATAAATAGAAACTGAAAACTTCCAAAAATATATTTATTAATTTATATCCAAATACTTAATTACGAACCTTCGTATGTCAATGGAAATAGCATATTTTTATGAAACAGAGTTATGGTTTTCAAGACAAAAACCTGGTCCCTGAGAAGAACGACATGTGTTTCTGTCTTTATAAGTCTCTGTGATGTCTGGTGTAAGAGAAAACACCTGGATTCTTACAGCTGCTTCTGCGTTTGGTGCTTTGTGGTGTCACCCATCATGAACACTTCACTGGAAACTCATGGGACAAAGAGAGTGACTATTGCTACTGCTGCTTTAGTATTATTAGAAAATAGTTTTGATGTTGTGGACTTCCTAAAGAGTCTCACGGAGGCCTGCAGGGTTCCTTGGACCACAGTTTGAACATCGCTGTTTAGAATACAGCCTAAGCCAGGATTTCATAGGTTGGGGACCGAAAGTCCAAACTCTTCATCCTGGAACTTTCAGACTTTCATAATCTGGCTCCAACCATCCAAATACTTATATCCCTTTTTTCTACTATTTGAAATTTGTAGTTATACTAGTTCTTATTTTTTCCTATTCTTGGATTGCTAATCTTGCATTTTTTGTGTGTGTTATCTGTTAATTTTGGTCCCTCTCATTGGCTTACCCTCTGTCAAATCTCCCATATTCTCACAGTAACATATATAAGATTTTAAGTTATAAACCTTCAGATCTAAACGTCCCTGCCTTTTCAGAAATGCCTTTTTTACTTTGATGCTGCTGCTCTTGGAATAAGCAACGTCCTTACAATATTGATTTTTATGAGTGGTTTCAGCGCAAATGCTGGTTCCCTTCACCAAAGTGAAAGTTCTTTGAGGAAGCCGTGGGGTATCAATCCCACTTCCGGCAGGTGTTTTTCTTTCTAAGTGACAGCTAGTACTATTTGGATAAATGAGTAAAAGAAACATATTGGCTTTTTTATATGAAGTTGCTGCTACTAATCTGTATTAAGCGAAGTTTCCAAAAGAATAGTCAAACCCTTTACACAGTTTATTTAAAATATCAGACATCAAAAAATCAGACAGAATGGATCTTAAGCTATGAACGAGTTTATAGTACTGATACAGAATCAAAGCTGCTGATTTATTACTTAAAATGTTACTTAATTCTCAAGATGACATTCACTACATGGCAAGAGGTTGATGAACTAAAAAGTCAAGCAGAAATATAGGAACATTTACACAAAAGTGATAATTGTAAGTATTTCACAACCTACAACTTGTGCAGCTTTACATAGATGAGCCGTATAGTTCATAGTGGTTTTCTTTTTACTCAGATTACATAACCAACATGTCTGTAGCCAGTCTCATATTTACGTATATTTTTTCATAAGCCCCAAAAAGACATATGCAAAGTTTTCTTTTTGTCTGTTTTGTAGTATCATCCATTAGGCTGTCAGTCTGGAAGGTACCAGTTCTGACCAGATTTGAAATAGCAGAATGTTCCCTTAGCATCTAACAGAAAGAATGAAGCTCCTGCTTTCCAATAATAGTTTCATCCCTCCCTGATGTATCTGTTAGAATTTCAGTTGCAAACTTTCAAATTTGAATTTTCTGTGTTCAGAATATTTTCGCTAGCACAGTTGAATCACTTGAGCTCTTTTCCCATGGTTAAACTACAAGAAAAAAAAAAAACAGAATCTATATCAAACTATTCATTCGATCCAGCCAAAGTCCCTTAAAAGAGTCCGCACTGTAATTTTCAATTAGAGTGAAGAAAACTTTGACATTCACCAGGCCAGGATTTAAAGCTCAGCTTCCAATTACAGCGAGTTAGTCCAGGCAGCCCCGAGTACGCTTGGTTGTGCCTTCACATATTCAAACACCCACAGATTGAAATATCCAGAAACATATCGCATCTGTACCAAAGTCTTTTATCTTGTCATCTTTCCCAAGGCAAGAAAGTACAGCTATTTACATAGTATTTACATTGCATTAAGTCTTAGAAGTAATCCAGAGATGATTTAAATTATATGAGAGGCTGTGCATGGCTTATACACAAATCCATGTATTACTCAATTTTATATCAAGGGCTTGACCTTCTGCTGGTTTGGGTATCTGAGGGGGGTTCTGATACCAATCTGCCAGAGATACTGAAGACCTACAGTATACATTTCTGAGATGTTTTTTCCTCATTACTTTAAAGCAAGAAAATACAATAATATTTATCTTACAAAATTTTTGTCACTAATTCAAATAATAATAGTTATGCTTTGTGGGTCATTTTATAATCATTATCTTATTTAATCTACATGACAAACATAGGCAGTAACTGCTGTGATTCTTCCCAACATACAGAAATGCTGATTTTTAAACAATGTTGTCTTTTTTTATTGAGATATAATTTATACAAAATACGTGTACAGATCTTAAATGTTCAGTTAAGTGGGTACTGACAAATGTATGGACCCAATAACTAATACTCCAACCAAGGCAAACAACATACCAGAAACCTTGATTTATTTTTCTTTTTTTAGTATTTTGAGACAGACTCTTACTCTGTTACCCTGGGTAGAGTGCTGTGGCCATTATAGTTTGCAGAAACCTCAAACTTTGGGCTCAAGCAATCCTCTTGCCTCAGCCTCCAGAGTAGCACTACAGGTGCCCATCATAGCACCAGCTAATTTTTTAGAGATGGGGTCTCAATCTTGCTCAGGCTGGTCTCAAATTGCTGAACTCAGGCAATCCACCTGCCTTGGCCTCCCAGAGTGCTAGGATTATAGGCCTGAGCCCCTAGGCCCACCTGAAACCTCAATTTTAATTATCTTGCCAATGCTGTCTAGCTAAGTGTTGGGCTGGGGACCAGACCCCGGGCAGTCTGGCTTCTCATTTCTGCTGTCCTTCCATGTTGCTCTCCATCCATTCCTGGAGTTTAGAGTTGAAAACCAGTAGAAAAGCCAAATTTAAAACCAAACAAAGCAAAATTATGCACATCACGATACTACATACACATATTGTTTTATTTATATGACTTAAATTTATTAGTTTGCACATTTTAAAATCAGGTTTGCTGAATGAAGTAATTTTATGTTTTCTTATGTAGATACAGTGACAGTAATTTATAACAGATTATGCAGTGGTAGGAACGAACCTTCATTTTATAATCTCTTTCAACTCCGTTATTAATCATTTCAGACTTGAGACCCTTGTTTTCTGCAAGCTGAGTTCACACAGGCTGATGACAGGCTGTGATAAGTGCTTGTTGGAACCTTCTGACTCACAGAGTTTTATAGAATGTGACAGTTGATACTTTGCAGGCTACAGACTTGATGCACAAATACATGTTTTTCTGCTTCATTTATAAAGTTTCTAATTGATTTTTTTTGGTTCCAAATGCGGTTTAACAGATCATTTTACACAGTTTCATCAGGTATTTTTATTTTAAAACTATGGATCTTCACTTTGAATGGTTTTATTTAGGGCGAGACAGTTTCTGGGAAGGATTTGCAGAAATATAAAATACCCACCTGCATGAGTAATAAATATGACCTCATAAACAGAGAAGGTGAGGCGAACAACGTAATAGCATTTTGTATTTGAATTATGTTATTCTTCCATGGTGCTAAAACACTTTAAAGACCAATACTGAATATTTAAACTTGAAGTTGAATCATAAATTAAGACAAGTACATCATGCTGCTTAGAGCACTTACTTTGCACTTCCTCCAAATCATCTCTCTCTCTCTACCATGGCTTCGAAGGTGATAAAGCTAAAACAGTAAGACATATCGGAGGTTCACTTTGCTCTGAGCATTCGTGAAGCAATCTGAATACCTCCTGTCCCCAGTATTACAGAAATATGGTGAGAAACAAAAAGAAAAAGGGACAGAATAGGTTCCCACATCAAAAAAAAAATCTCTGTATACAATTAGACGTCACATTTGATCACTTCTGAGGCTCATTCTTCTCTTCGTTTACAAATATTTATTGTCCTTTGTTGTGCAAAAGGGTTTAATAAGTGTATATTTGACAAGCTAGTACAGAGAGGCCCCTGACATCAGTATTTTACGTTTTAGTAATGGAGATACACAAATCAATGTGAGGTAGGATTGAATTTCACAAGTGCCAAAAAGCAAGTAAACGTTATCTACCAGGAAGACTTAGGCAAAATCATGAGATCCTGGTGGAGTGTAAACGAAGATTTCATGGAAGAGGCAGCATTCAACTAGGGACTTGAATCACAGCTGGAATTTCTATCAGCAGGTATATAGGGGGACACGATGAGTTACTTGCCATTTGAACTTCTGGAGTAGAGAGAATTAGCATAGACGAAGGACAAATATTGGCAATGTATGGGTTAAAGGAACCCTAGGAGAGTGTGGTTTGGAAGAGGCATAAGCGCCATGAATCACAAAATGAGAGATATCTTGGGGGAAAAAGTGGCATTAAATCATGACAGAAAGCCATGGAAATATTTTAGTTAGAGAACAGCACCATTAGAGACGCACTTACCAATGAATGGTTTGTAGAAGTGTCTAGAGCTCTGGTTATACAGGAGAGAGACTGGAGGTGGGGAAATTCAGTGCAATCGTCCTGGAAAGGTAAGTGAATAACTAAACTAAAATATTGGCCATGAAAAAGAAAAGAGGAGACAGAATTCGAGGGACTTTGCAGATACAGAATCTGGGAGTGGCATGGATGGAGGAAGAGGGAGACCACTGAGTGGAGGATTGGCTGACAGCTGGAATTTCCACCTCCTATAGGAGGTAGGAGGCCAGGGCAAACCAGTCCTCCTACTTCAACCACTAGAAAAGCCGAATTTAAAATAAAACAAAGCAAAACAAAAAACCTATGTTTAAGTGCATCAGAGAGCTATGTAAACAAGGATTATTAGAACAACTAAAATCCCAAGGACCAAGAACCTTTCTGAGGTGAGCTGATGACCTGCAGCTGTTTTCCTTTATTCTGCCTGGAGATTTTGTTGCTATTGAGCATGAGCGTGGGCCAACTTTGGGCTTACTCAAGCCGAGAGAGCCTCTGCCAGGGGAGAGAGAGGTCACCAAATGCCTGGACTGATTTCGGGTTTAGGGGCCTGGTGTTACCCATTAGAAAACTGGGATGATTCCAATTCTGTTAAGTTCCCCCTGCTACCCATAGCATGTGTGCTGACCTCTGCTCTGTGTGGAATTTGCCTGATATTATTATTATTGCCAATCCACTATTTTCATCTATTCATCATTATTTAGTTTTTCAGTATGCTTCACTCCAAAAATATGTGCTTTTTAAAACATAATCTCTCAGTCTTTCTCTTTTAATAGAAGAATTTATCATGGTCACTTTTAGTTTCCAACTATACCTTTGATTTTATTACTGCACTTTACATACTGTGATAACTTTGACTATCCCATATATATTTCTTAATTTCCTTCTTCCTATTTAGATGTTAATTCTGCTATCCTATTCTACTGGTAGTTAAACTTTATCCAGTTGGGTACAAATAGGATAACGGTGTCATTGATGAAAAGATCTGAACAGAACAGGGCACAAAATAACTTTAAATAACAGTGGCTATGGAATGAGAGTGGGGTCACCAACAAGGAGCGAGGATTCCCCCAGATGGGAGAAGCTCTTTTTACTATTCTCATGGAAGGTTTTATTTCTACATCTTCCTTATTCCTGGGTGTTCTCAAGACTGACCCACTCACCAGAAACTACTAACATAAATAATTCCAGCACACTCCAGAGTGTTTACTGAGATAGCGAATGAAACAAAGATCAATTTCCCCCAAACCCAGAGCACTCCTCAGCAGACAGATTCCGGCTTAGATTTGTCTGAAGTCTGCTCTTGTTCCATTCCAGAATTCCAAATTGAATCTGTACCATCTCAGCAGAACTTATCTTTTCTTCTCTTCCCCAACCCCTGTCTTTTTTTATTTGTTTTTTCTTTCCTTCTTTAGTTGGTTGTTCCTTAATATTTGTAACTTCTCAGCCAAACTATAGTTTGGGAGGGAAAGTGATCTATGGATTAAACATTATCAAAGTACTTGCCCATTGTTATTAAGGGAATGATTTGTCCTCTCTAACCTCCTCCATTTTTGTAGATAGTGGGCAGTGGGCACTGGATTCCCATTAGTAGGCAGAATTTTTCTCTAGCATATGATAACATTCCCACAGATGTGTAGCCTGTCAAGAATACTACAGACTCCATTTAGCCCTCTCTCCTAAAAGATCAGAAATCAAGCTATTTCCAGTTTAAGTAACCTTCTTTGTAGTTTGCTCTAATGTAAGAGGTTATTAATGCATTTACTCCTTTCCACTAAATTTGAAACACCATACAAAAAAATGACATATTAAACAATGTTTTTAAATTACAGTGTTTTCCACCATTCTAAATTTTACATTTCCTTTTGAATAACCCTGGAGTTAGATAGAAGTGTGCTGTGTCCCAGGAAGTATGCAAATTCTGTATGAAAAGTAAAAAGGGAATCCCAGCCTTCTCCAAGAGTAATCGAAATACTCCACATGCAGGGAACATGATCACACAGACAGCAACCTGTCCATGAGACAAGGGAAATGAAATGGAAAGAAGGGACAAACATGGCCCTTAAGGTTTGACCATTGCTTTTAACTATTCTCAAGAGCACTAAACTCATTTTTAAACATTCTGTTCTCCAGCGATCTTAGTTCTGTGCTCTAGTTTTTTTTTTAAGTCTTTTGAACAATTGTAGATGTGATTATTAAGATTCCTGTAATTATGAGTAAGTATTGTCCAGTCAAAGCCAATTAAGAAAGAATGCTAGGAAGTACAATCAAATTGACATCAAGAAATGTCAGTAATGTTTACAGCTTTGCCCCAAAGAGTTCAAAGCAGGGCAATTTCTTGAGGTCACAGTATTTTTATATTGCTGTGTTCCCCCAGAGGCAGCTCATAAAAGACCCCAGCATATTTAGACTCCGTACAGCTGTGAAGGATGCCACCCACAGAGAATGAGGCTGGGACCAGGTGGGCGAAGTTTCTTTTCCCATTCGCTAAGGGATTTTATCTACTCCTGAATGCCCACCACCCTTCCTGACCTGCCTGTTCTGTGGATTCTGGCTACAGGCTGCAGGGAAGATCAGTTTCCCAGGAGCATCCTTGCTTTTTCTGATTTTTGTAATCAAACACGTGTTTCTCCAGCATTCTACAAAAATAGGATCTGACTCCCAGCCCCCTACACCAAAGCATTCTTGTTCTAAGCTGTGCCCCTCCTCACTAAGATAAGACCTAGCACATCTCTACTTTCCCACGCTCCCTGTCCACAAGGAGACCTGTAAGAACATGTAACCTCAGCCATCTCGTCCAGCCACGGCTAAGGTTTTCATTCCACCCTACTAATAAGGTTTCCCTTTGAGTATCTATTTCAAGCTTCCTGATTTAATATTAGACTGGACTATTTGAAGTTGTCAATATTCAGTCCTTTTTGATATAAAGAGACAGTGATTGCATATAGTGCAGTCTGACACGGGATGGGTTCCCATCCCCTTTATTACCATTTGTATTTACCTATATAGTCTGAGATTATCTGGGCACCTTCTTTTATCCTGGCATCTCTGTTTTGCTGCATTTATAATTGGATTTGGGTCCTTTCTTGAAGGCCTGTCTTGTATCAGGAATAAGTGACTTATATTTAGAGCCCAGTGTGGTGTATCAGGTGAGGGCACAGACTCCAGAACCAACTGCCAGAGCACACACCCCAGAGAACCCCAAATCTAAGTGTCTGACCTTACGCAAGATCCTGCCCTTTACAATAAAGAGGGTAACCAAGCCCACCACAGTTGGGCTAATGTGCTGAACAGTGCCTGAAACAGAGTGAGTACTGTAGGACTATTTTAGATCCATATAAATCAAATTATCTTTCATTGAATCTCTATATAAAGAACATTTGAAAAATCATCTCTGATGGCTTCTTTGTGCCTTGTCTGACCACTCTGATGAGATGTCCAGGCCTGCGGGATTTTAGAGACCCCTGCATGATGGCCCTGGTCGGTGCCTGCTTCCCTCTGAAATTGCTGGGAAATTTGGAGTGTGTCTAAGAGGTAAAATCCATTTGCTTCTCATATTCAAGGGAAAATGACCTTTCTGCTCAAGTCTAGCCAAGAATTTAAGATATCATTAACATAAAAGAACTGAAAAATGCAAATAAGGGCCCAGAGAAATCCAGTGTTGTGAAAGAGTGGAAATAAAACAGATATAAAATTTAATTAAATAAAGATCCCCTTTAGTCATTAAGTTGTAGGATGTTGAAAATTCTCTGTGACATTTCCCTGCTGTTTTGTTAGCAATGATGTCTCACCGAGTGGGGTATTGGGACAAAATCCCAAGCAAATATTTATATTATTTCAAGAAGAATGCAAAGTCAGCTGTTGGGAACAAATGGATGAAGTCAAGGAAGGAAAGAAATGTAGCCTTTTGTAATCTGCCTCTGCCATGAACCTGTAGGGATTTGAGAACAAAAGGAAGGTTCCAGAACTCTCAAGAAAGACGTTATATTAAGAATAGTAGGTAAACTAGAGGCGAGGTGGGAAATAGAGGTAAGTACTAAAAAATACAATTAGGAAGGAGTGGTAAAAATTTAGAAAATAAATATGTACTCAGTCAATTGGTGAATCTGCTAAATAAGCTAAGGGAGATTAAATTCTGTTTCAAGAGGAATTTGGTCAGAGCAGGCTGTCCTAGAAATCACACCCACAACAGGGACAGAAGTCAAAGGTCTTGTGGAAGTCCCTAAATCTCCTCCCGGTCAGAACTGTCCAGTTCCTCTCCTGCTTATTTTTTTTCCTTTTTCTTTTAAAGTCTTTTAAAAACAAAGGCCAGGGGCTCTGTCACTTTCAACTATACCACTTGATGTTGACATAATGACATTCGCCCACACTGATGAAGAAAAAAGTATAGTGTAGGTAAAGTGTAGGTAAAGATTTCCTAAAATCTGAATGGTCACGGATGACCAGCACTGAATACTTGAAATTATCCAGCTGTACTGGACTCACCAGTGATTAGGAGAGATTTCCCTAGGGAAGCAAAGACTGTATTTAAACACACCCCAGTGTAATACACAGTTTCTGTGCTATCTGTGCAGTTTGGAAGATCACTTATTCAGGTAGAAAGTTATTATTTCCATGTGTGGTAGACTAATATCTATGGGACACACCACTCTATGGAAAATAATTAGAAAGCCTGGACCTAGCACCTAAAAAGAAGTGAAGCAGATGCCTGAAGGACCTGGATAACAAGTGGAACACAGAGCTGGGGCAGAATGCATGTTTGCTCAGAGGAGGGAACTTGAGGAGCCTTTCAGTGGGGTCCCCTCTGTAGGGCTTTTATCCTAGGTCAGGGTAGACCAGGGACACACACACAAAAGCCAATCTTTTGGCCATGGAAATAAAAAAAATGTAGCCATCAAACCTTAACCACCAGAGAAAGCAGGTAAATCTCACAAGGGAAAGGGGCCTGAAAAAGAATCCTCAAATTGTCTGTCCATCCTTTTGACTACCCCTTGAATCCTGTAGGCATAAAACAGACTCAAAGCAGCTAAGCCAAGTAACAACACCCATCAAGGAGAAATAACAGAGTCAAGAATCTACACCGTTGGGAATGCAAACTAATATGTTCCTTTTGGAACAATGTCTGGAGAACACTTAGAGAACTAAAAATTGACCTGCCATTCGATCCTGCAATTCCATTATTAGGTATATACCCAGAAGATAAAAAATCACATTACAATAAAGATATTTGTGTCAGAATGTTTATTGCAGCCCAATTCATAATTGCCAGGTCATGGAAGAAGCCCAAGTGCCCATTGATCCACGAATGGATCAATAAACTGTGGTATATGTACACCATGGAATATTATGCAGCCCTAAAGAAAATGGAGACTTTACCTCCTTCATGTTTACATGGATGGAACTGGAAAATGTTCTTCTCAGCAAAGTGTCACAGGAATGGAAGAAAAAGTATCCAATGTACACAGCCCTATTATGAAACTAATTTATAGCTCTCAAATGAAAGCTACA